>JAGXCT010035958.1:3376-31589 GCA_022495035.1 Philopotamus ludificatus | reverse complement strand
ATATAATGACATACTTTATAAATAAGTTCTTCTTGGCGTTCTCAGCATGATAACCCTTCTTGAGTTCTCACTATTAATTTTTCTATTTCCTTATCATCCTGACAAACATTCGTTTGTCTATCTTCCACCTATAAAAAAAGTATGAAAATCTCCCTAGTAATTTTGTAAACAGTAATATTGATTGGTTAGCTCAAATCCTGTTAATAAATCTTGGTTTACTCCTATCCAATTCCATGGATCTTTCTCTAACTATCTTGAAAATTAAAGAGACAGAAGTAATCAATTTTTTTTGCTGGCGAAAAATATTTAAAATATTTAAAAATCTTTGTGAGTTCTTATTTAATTCGCTCGAGTTACTCACAAAACACTGTCGTTGTAATAATCTGACCAGGTTTATGCAATTCACAGGGTGTAATTCCAGAAAAATCCCAGCACACCCAAAAATGGACCTTCGTTATTGTTAGTGATCAGAACAGGTAATTCTCCGGAAGAAAGCCGTTATATTTTCATACAGGATTATTGTTCATAACCCCCACTTCACAATCTCCAGTTCCAATTCGCCGCAAAAACAGATCGGCTTCATACCAAGACAAAAGAGATAGGCCGTTGATCGAGCGTTGTCTCCGTCAATTCATGAGGAACCTAAATTCCTTGCCTGTACAATTTTCTTATGCGATGAAGTTGATCCTAAACTGTAGACCGAGGACAGTCAATTTTTAATTATAATTCCTCAATTATTTGACAATTATCTAAATCCACCAATGCCTTCAGAATATCACCATCTAATTTTTGGGGTCGTCCATTTAGTGGGACATATTTGAGGTTTATATTTCCATTTTTAATATATCGCCGTAAGTATCGGTAATTTTTTTCACTGCTTTGTTCGTCTTTATTCCTTAGAACGGTCCAAAATAGCATACTATATGCAACTTCTACTTTAGTCTTGACATCTTTCCCCCTTGGTAGAAAAAATCCGTATCTGTTTACGGGACCGTGTCTCGATACAAACTAGCTGTGAATAAGCTCATCGGAGAAATTTTGATCACTTTTCGGTCCCTCTTACATATATTTATCGCTAGATTGGTAGAAATCATTAAGCTTGGTGATGGATTTACTTATCTCTAATCCAGGTTATAAGTTATCTTTGCTACTTTGCGAAATAAGTTTGTGAATTTTATGGGACTAGGGTTGGATCTAAGTTTATGTGAAAGAGATTGAACTTTCTAATACATCTTTTTAATATCTCAAAGATTTATTATATATTCTTTGGGAAATACCTCTAGCTAATTTTTAATAATCATCTCAGTTGAAAAAATCAGCAACAAAAATAATTATAATATTGTTATCCTTCGCTATTAATAAGTAGAAAAAGTAAATTATCGTTTAATAATAAAAGAACATCCACTCAACATTCTGGGGTCCTGCTTTGTCACGCCTTATTTTTCAAATCATACTACTCAGACAAATGGTCAATGTCCTGTGGTTATCTGGATTGCTGCAAAACTGCAATACCTTCAAATTCTATTGATATATTCTATGATATATATACTATGATATTTGCTTACTTTTTTAATTCCCTTTAAAAAAGTCATAAGTTAAATCCTTCGATTTCTACACCTATCTCTATCCCATTCTGACAACTCACAAAAATATCTCGCCATATTCCCTTACCTCTAAATGTAGATTCGTATATGATAAAAATACATTTAAATATTACTTACCATTTTTATTAAATCATTGATAAAAAGTAAAAGAGCCCTAACCTCTAAAACCCATGGTCAAAGTACCCAATCAAATAGTTAGTAAATATCTACTTTAATAATAATGCTGAAATTTTATATTAATAAATAAGGTATCGCTTTATATTTAAAATTCTTATCTTTTTTTATTATTAAAACTTATGTTGTTTAACTTCAACCTATCTAATATTGGTTATTGGTTATATATGTAGAAATTAGTTACATTTTTTTATTTAATTGCCTCTAAACGCAGCTGGTATTCGAATAAATAAGCTATCAGAAAATTATAAGGGATGATATTAAAAAAAATAAGACAGAAAAGGGCATCATAATATGTTTGTATTGCAAAAAAGTAAAAAGTAACAACTATACGAGAATCACTAACAATTTTTTAAAAAAATATTAAAAAAATGTTTAATCTACATTAAAATGGAATAAATGATCGAATCATATAAATTCGGGATCCTTAAATTAAAAAGATATAAATTGCTAACAATAGAAAACAAATTAAAAAAAGATTTATTTCTAGACAGAACCTTATCTAGTTTGTTGCGAGTATATGTAACAAAAAATCAACTTAGAATTGTATGGTAAAGTGGATCCCCAATGGAAGAAACCGTGGGAAAGGCCTTGAAAGAAATGGGGAAATTTGTTATAAACCCTGGTCCAAGGCATCGTCGACTTGCAAGACGTTTATAAAAGGGACCGAATCCCTTTATCGAATATTTTCTGAAGACAGCGACTAAAAAGTGTTAAATCAAGCATAACAATTATTTATTTATCCCGGCAATGGTTCTTTAATTTTTTCCGGCCAGAAATTCTTATAATTCCAGAAATTGATTACGCAAAGCTCTTAGTGGGATTATTAATTTTGGGGCGTAACGCCCCGGACCTCGAGGGCGTAATGATAAAAAAAATGTTTCTCCATCCCGGGCAAAACCTCGGAGAGAATAAAATATCGGTTTTCCCAGGGCCGGACCGTGAAGGGCGCCGGCAGGTACACGGGGGCCAACTATAAAAAGCAGGCGGCGTTTAGTAAAATAGGAAATAAGAGTCGCGATTTACTCCCGATGGTGCTTCGCCACCAACGCTACACTTTCATTTACGATGGTTGTAAAATTCGCCCTCGGGCCGAGGGAAAAAAAGGGAACAAACTGGGGCAAAAATAAAACAAAAAAATGTGTAGGGAAAAGGGAGGGAATGTGTGTGTATAGGGAGGCCACGATAAGCCCTCTCTCAAGGTTATCGTCTTCCGTCTGCTAGCAATTTGCCCGGAATAAGGTGCGGGACAAAAAGTGTGCGATTTCACCCCATCATGTGCACGCATTTGCGTTAATGATCTGAAACAAAATTCGCAGACTGTATATATGACCCTCAATCGTTCTCTTTCTCTCTCCACATAGATCAGCATCAGTCTCTACACACACATCTCCCTTTCTAGCTGGTTCGCTAAATTTACTTGCCGCCGATTTCAACATATTGTGATACATCGGGGTACCGTATATTTAGGGGATGAAATTCGGCACAATGAGAAAATGCTAGGCTATAAACGCGTTATTTTTTTTATAGAATAAGGAAATATATTATAAATTGGTGAATCATTTAAACCTTGATTTGATTCACATACTTACACATTATTATTGAACACATTGTGATTTAATCATTTTTTAAATATAAAAGGTAAACAAAGCCCTATTCAGTTACATCTCACCCTTTTTTAAAAAGCTCGTCGTGCTAAAAGCACTTCTTCAAAGGTTCTTCTGAAATGTAATTTTCATAATTATATTTTATTATTTATGTGTGGTGTATATCGAGGTCCTGTTTTTTACATTTTTAATTAATTTATTTATTTATATTAAAACACGTTATGACTAACACAATTGTCAATTTTAAGCTGATTCATAAATAATAATAAATAGTGCTTAGAGGCTAATAAACGCTTTTAAAATATATTTTTTTCATAAATCTGAAAAATATAATCTTAATGATTTTTTCATTATTATTTTATGACTTCAAACGTGCATATAATTAAATATAACAATTATTGTTAGATTTTATAAATTATTATTAACACATTGCTTACGGGAAGAATCGCGGTCAAAAATGTCCTGGGGCGAGGCGCACTCGTCGAAATTTTGTGAAACGTCGCTTTTTACAAAAAAAAATCATAACTCTTTAACTATTTAAGATATTTAGCTGAAAATTTAACTACTTAAACATCAACATTTACTAAATAGTAAATGTAAAAAAAATATTTATATTTTAGCAGGGTCAACCAACTTTTTATATACCAGCCGAAAATGTTTTTTTATAAAGTTTATTTTTATATGATTGAATGTTAAGTAAATATTTTATAAATGGTATTCATTTTGCAGTTAAATCATTAAACAATTGCAGTCAAAAATGAGCATTTTTAAACATACTTCTTCTTCTAAAAGAGCCCAAAATATTTCAAAACTAATGGGAAAATATGCACTTACCCAAAATCTCTTCAAGATCTGTTTTTTTAAATCAATTGCTACAACTATCAAATATCTAACCATAAAAATAAATGAAAAATCTAAACGTTGTAAAAGTCACAGCCGATAAAACGCGTAGAGTCAGGTAGCGTGTGATGTGCGCGCCCTGGACATACGCAGAAATAATTTTGATGTGGAATCCATGTCCCCCCGTAGACAATGAGGTAAAAATTCATTTGGAAATTTTGTAAAAGTAGGTAATAGGTCTCTTCCTCTTACATACCTCCTAGCCAATAGTATAAAGAATTCCCTGAATTCATAGTTTTTGACACCTAACCGACTACTAACTTAGCTTAGTCACTATTAACTATGATTTTCGAAATAATATCTTTGTTGTAAATTTAATTCATAGTATTTTAATATATATTTCATAGCTATTTCAACTATTATTTATTTACTATTTTTTCATTAATAAGCCTATAATATTTTATAACTTCATAATAGTTATTATTATTTAACTGAGATTTATGATAATAATATTTAAGAAACACGAACCGAAAATTGCTATAAGATTTTATTAACATTATTAGCATCTCTCGCAGAGTATATATTTTTCTTATGTTAAAATTTATTATCTTAATAGTTAAAATATTTTTTATAACAAATCCTTGAAGTAGGTACTTTAAAATTGCCATTTTATGGATAGAGCTTATTTGTTTTCAAAAAACAATGCTGTACTGGAAGTTTAAAAAATAATATGTAGTCTGTTAAAAAACCATTATTCTTAATTGTTGATATAATATAATTATTTAAATATGTTACCATGGTGTTATTAATATTATAGAATTTTAAATGAAAAACTCTGCCATACCCATTTCCTCATTGTCGCAAGCATTACTTATTAAACTCTAAAATTGTTTTTGTTCGGCAAAGTTATTAATATTTAAGCCACCTACCCTCATCCCCCGATACAATTGAATGGTTAAATCTTGTATTGAAATTCAAGCCGCCGAAGGCTTTGACGGATATCTTGTTACCACTGCTTTGTTGGGCCTGCTCTCTGTGTTGTCCTCGGGGCTTGTGTTTGCCTCAATCGAAAGCAATTATTTTATTTCGTAAGCTTTAAAGTTGCGGAAACAATTTCCTGAAAATATTAAAGCAATGTGTACTGGTCCCTGTTATTATTATTTTTTTCGTTCCTTTCACAAATTAGTACACGCGAACGGATCGAATCTGTTGAAACGAAATTGTATTAATTTGTTATGCGACGGCCAGCAAAATCAGTTATCGCAAATATTTTCTTTTGGGCGAAACGTCTCATTCGACAAATCGAGTTTGACACGCCTACATTTACATCTTTGCGAAAATCGTTATTTTTTTGCTACCGCCATTGAATTAGGGGACCCCGGGTATAAATGACGGCGTCGTGGATGTCGACAACAGTTAAGTTCAGTGCAGACATCCTTATTTGTTCCAGGCCCTGTTTACTTAAGATGTTCCTCGAAGCACTTAGCGGTTCAGGGCGGAGGCTCTAAGAAATTCCAACGTCGGAAAAGGTTTCACCCAAACCACGGGCTCAAAAAGAAAGGATATATGTTTTATTTGCCCATTTTTATAAATCCTATGAGGTAAACATCGTATACCTTTCAAAGTAAAAGCCTCCCCGCTCCACAACACTCGGAGGTGATTCATGAGTTTGCTACGATTCCACTTGTACATTGCAAAAAGACATTACACATTAATTACAGGACGTGTTATTGCGAGTACCGGAAATTTCCTAAATAGAAAAACGGTAAAGAAAAGAAAATTCTTTTACACATTTTTTACTTTCTTCATTCACATATGTATTATTTAGATGTTTATATATATAGTCACGGTACAACATTACATCAATTTTTTCAACTTTTTATAATAACCAAAGATTCATTCTATGATTTTATAAACAAACTTGTTATATTATATATAAAAATGTTTTAATTAGACAATTTAATAATCACTTTCTAAAAAACAATGGAAATATTTTAAAACACACAATATTAAAGACTAAATATACTGCCTTAAAAAGTTATAGGTCTAAAAAATAAAACTAAGCTCAACTGAATACTGAGCTTTTACCCGCTATAATATTATTATACCAAATTTGTTTTTATGTAAGATTAGGACTTATCGCACTTTATTTAAATTAAAAACATACTAGGTACGCTCTCATAATTTATCCATTATATAAAAGCAGTGATGGCTAACCTTATGAGTTCGGTATGGTATATTTTATAAAAAAAACTAACCATACTCAGATGCCGTATCATATTATTAGATTTTTTTTATTATTTATATGTTTTTTACATTAGTGACTTTTGGTTGCTGAATTTCATCTGATAACTTCTGATGAATTAATATTTAAGGCACATCAAGCTAAAGTAAGAGATATTAACCTCACAATTCAGTCAGTTACTTTTATTAGACGAGGATAAGGTAAATTTTTAAAAGTTTAAAGTGTCGAAAATCGATTACAATTACTCCCAATCTCTTATTTAACCTGTTTATAATTTTTCAAATATATAAGTTAATTCAAATAAATAGAATAACATGTCAATATTTTTAAATGTATTTGATTTCGTAAATTGAATACATTTTAATCTAAAAAAGCTTTTTTAAATGTTAGCGCATAAAAAGATTGACTACTCCTGTCTTGAAATTATATTTTAGTTATTTTCAAATTTAAAATATTGTTGGGAATCTATATTTAAATTTTTATTAATGGTTAGGTTTTAAAGTTAAGCTCAATTTACGAAATCTCTTGTTTAGTGTATTTTTAGGTAACGCCGTTAATGAGTAGCATCTCCCGAAAACAAGGATTTTTTTATTTTCTATCATAAATCGATATTTCGTATGTAATTCTAGTCCTTGAATTTCGAAGCGTAAATATTATATAACGGATTTTTATTGTAAGCAAATTTGTGTATATCCGAGGACGCCAACGTGGCGTATGCGGTAGATAACAGTTGGCCGAAACAGAACGCCAACTTGGATAAGCATATGTTAAATTGTTAATGTAAATTTTAATGCAACTGAAATAATATTAAATATTATGAATATAATATTAAAAGTGTCTGTGCTTTTTTTCTGAATTCATAGTTTTCATCGGAAGGCTGACCTATCCGAGTACTAACTCAGCTCATTGGCGGCTAACTTACATTATCGTCATAATATGTATTTACCTACAAGGCATGCCAATGCTTGTTATCTAAAATGTCTTGGCGTGTTAACTTTGATACGCATGTCAGGGGTTAGCTATCGCTGGTTCAGAGGGTACAATGATAAATAATTTATTAGACTAAAGTAAGGGCTGTAGATTATATTTATCTAAAATTGTATTCTTTAGATATCTAAGCAATAAAATTTTAGAAAATAAATTTAATGTTTGAACGTTCATTAAAATTGGAAATAACATTTATTTGAATAAAAATCCAATTATAAGATTTTACTTATTTAATTTAGCCGTGCCGATGGGTATATATGGGACTTCAACTTTTTGTTTTTGTCTAAAAAAGTCTAAAGAATATATATAAATATAAATAATGAAAGTCCAAATTATGAAGAATATCATAAATGTGAAGAAATAGCTAACGTTGCCGTGCATTCCAATGGTTTATAAGTATTTAGATTAAGTATTTATTTGAGATGTTTTTTTTTAGTACCTAAAATTGAAATAGTCGGAGAGTCGGAGTTGTTCGTAAAGGCTGGCAGCACAGTGAGCCTTCGCTGTGTCATCACGCGGTCACTAGAAGAACCTGCCTACATCTTCTGGTACCGAGACAGCGAAAGAGTGCTCAACTACGACAGAAGCATCATAGATATAAGAATGGAGCGAGTTGGCGCCGATACCACGGTATGTACATAGTGAACTTGAACTTAAACACTCAGCTCAGCTAGTACCGTGGTAATTAAACTTGAGCGTACTGAGCGAATCCATTAACCGTTTGCCGACGAATATCCACGTTTGATAACTTGCCATGAAATGTATAGCCATATGTCGTTTGCGACATACGATATGTTCGTAATTGATATCTCAAGTCTTGGCAAATACTCGTAATACATATTTTTTTTATTAAATAAGCGTTTTTATTATTCAGGTCGGTACCATAGTGATATATAATTCGAAGAGAGAAGACTCTGGAAACTATTCTTGTAGTCCATCAAACTTGGAATCAGCAAGCGTGATGCTGCACGTGCTCAACGGCAAGTATACTTTCTCTTAACCCTTTCATTGCCATGCGCATGACGTACATGATCGATATTCTTTCAAACTTTAACCTGTCGTTACATGTAAACTAGAGGGAGTTAAGCAAGAATGTTTGGTTTAAGTACTAGCTCAAAAACACAGCTAACAATAAATATACAACAAATTAGAATAAAGTCATAGGAACCATGTAAAATATAAATATGAACATAACCATTCAAATCGCGCGTGGGGGGTCTCAGCCAAAACTCGCGCGGCCCGCAGTAGTATTGCTGACCGTGCCTCGGCTCAGGGATTGTCAACAATGTTCCACGTACGTTATTTAAAATTTAATTAAATACTATTATTAGAGTTAAAATTAACGCGGGGATGATTATTTGTCAAAGTTTTATGTAAAGCCGCTTTTTACAATTTTTTTTTTATTATTAAACATATTGAGCTGAAATTGAACTACTTAAACTTTAACATTCATTGGATAGTATGCAAAACATATATTGATACCTATAACAGAGGTCAGCAATATTTTAGGAATGGGCCGAAATGTTTTTTTTTAGAACATGTCCTTTTAAATGTTCGATGTTAAACACGATTTATTTGCACGATTAATTAACTAATAGTTACAATTAAATTAGACTAATTAGTTTAAAAGAGATTAAATTTAAGATCACTAATAAAATCAATGTCTATGGAGAGATAACGACAGGAGCAATAAAAACCAGCTGTTATAAAAAATAAAGAAGCGACCTTAAAATGTTCTTAAATATCACAAAGTATTTTTCCATTAAATGTTGTAAAAAACATAGTTTAAATAAATGTCCCTTGTTAATTTGAACTGAATCTTTATATTCATCTTGTTATTTTTTTTTAAATATTGATAAAATGATTTAATTCAATTATACCTAAATATCTACAGCTTAAAATACATATTTTTTTGTTTATATGTGCAAAATAACTTGTATTATTAGAAAAAAATACCAAAACTGATACATCTAAAAAACTTAGAGATATTCTAAAGATTTACTTGATAATAATAATTCGATATATTAGAGTAAAAAATAATGACAAAATTTAAAGCTCCTCTGAGAAAGGTTGCCCAGCCCCGGCGAGTGGCGCGTGTGAGCATGTTTGCGTGAATCGGTGAGCCTCGGTCGACCGCCGCGATCTGTTTGAGCAATTCGATCATTTGTTATATTTATTATTACGAAAATAAAACGAATCCAGTTAATTTTTTTAATTGAGATGAAGGAACATATCCTATTTCACACGTTTGCATAGATCTCGTATAGGAAAATGGGATAATATATCGGTAAAATGGTGTACACAAACAGCGTGGCACAGAGGGCACGATTAGTTCTCAGACCCATGGCATTGAAACGGTTATACAATAACATTAATAAATTAATAAATAAAGAACAAGTGTACACCATATTTCTTGATTAAATCGAGATGCAGTGGGCGTAGATGGACTCTGTAATTAAATAAATCCACACGACGTACAAATCTAAAGCGAGAGCTCTGAAACAACATCCATGCAAAGCAAACGACGTTAAACCTAGATTCGTTCCGTCGAAAGATGTGGATATTGCGAATATTTAAGCAAGCAAATGAAATTGCGTTCCTGGAATACTATCCTGTGGATAATCATAACCGGGTTTGCCAGGGACGGCACTCTCACCAAAGCCATCTAATCACCACAATGGTAATTAGATTCGGATGTTTGAACTGCATGCGCAACGTACTGCGGTGGCTTCAGGCGAATACGTATAGCAGATAGAAACATTACTATCAAATATTGTCACAAGTGCTTTTGGTTTGAAGAAGATCGCAATTAATTGCATATGTGCAACCATTTGGCGCAGATTTTTAATTTATTTTACGCATGCACTAAAGAAAATGCATCTTTGGCGTTTGTTGAGCTGGGAGCTACGAATTGTTAAACTGCAAAGTTGTCGTGCCCCTAGGGCCATGCGAGCTATTCAATTACTGGAGATTCTAGGAAGTTTCAGTGTAAGTTTCAAAGCTCACGAACACGGAGCTTACATTAGCGCTACTTGCACTCTGGAACGATGTTCGCAAAGAAGAAATATCTACATACCGGTATTCATTAATGAACAATATTGGCATATCGATGCAGTGAATGCCTGAAATTTACATGGAAAATCTCTAAAATCTATATAAAAATACTCTTCTAATCTTTTTCATTTTTATATAATGTGATTTTAAAACATATTTTTAGCTATATTATAAAAAAAACCTCAGCAAATATGTATTATATATATTTGAGACCTTTAGAATTCCAATAATAATCCTATATATATTTAAAAATTATAACAATAACAACAAAATAATTGGTTTATTATTTTTTATACGATGTTCAAATAAGAAACATGTTTAAAAAAAAATTTAAACTCACATAGCATTAAAAAATAATCCTGGGACAAAATTTTGCTTTTATCAGGTATATTTATATTAAATGTAAAGTATATACAAAATTCTATATTACTAAATATTCGAAATATTAGCTTAGAAATAAATCGGATTATTTTATTAGACTACATACACTAAAATTCAGTTGATAAGCTTTAAATGACTGAAGAAAAGATCAATCAAGTATTGTATTGATGCCCTGTTAGTAATATTTTAGTTATTTTTATTATTTTTGGCTCATATTAAAAAAATGCAACGGCTGGAGATTGAGGAGATACATTTCTTATATTTTATTTTGTTTTTACCAGATAAGGGATTAAAATCAAATTAAGCTTTCCAAGCCATTTAAGATATTTATGGAGACAACTTTAATCCGTGGCTGTGCTTTAGCTGGCTTAAAAAATTAAAAAGTGGTGAAGTGGGTGAATGGATAACCCAAATCAGGAAGAGTTCTTAAAATTTATGACACTTTCATTTAATTAATTGGGTCCGATCCGCGTAAATAAATTAAGGAATTGTCACAAGACCTTTGTATTTTATAAGTTAGTTAGGGAAAATTTTAAAAAGCACGGAAAAATAGACAGATGATATGGTAAAAGCGCAAACTTTTTCTAAGGGTCTTAAATAAACGATTAAAATCGATTTTTTTTCTAGAAGTGGGTCCTTCACGCCAATCCAAAGGAAAAAAAAAAAGATTTTTATTGGCTGATGAAGGTTCTCTTTTTGTAATTGCTAGAATGTTTTCGTATTTGGACCAGATTGGAAGCTCTAGAATTGATGCAACCAACCCAAATTTGATAAAAATACTATAAATTCCTTAAAACTGGTTAGACAAATACAGCAGAGGTATATTGTGCCCAATTAGGAAGAGTTAAAGTGGTACTGTTTAAAGTTTAGGAAAAAATGTAAAACACATAAGCCATAATTATGCAAAAATAAATAAGAGAGCTAACACTGAAATTCTGCAATATTTACCATATTATCATGAAGTTACAAATTCTGATTATTATCTTATTAAACTGATTGAAAACATAGAAACAGAATGTCCAAAATCACTCGAAGAAAACCAGGACATATAACCAGATAACAATGATACATATGTAAAATTACTGTCGCAATATAAAAAAATATTTTGTCCTGAGAGTGACAAAGAGTGTGAGGCTAGGTCTCTTTTATTTTTCATTTAAGTTTTAAAAGCATTTTATATTTAAAACAAAGACTATCATTTCTTTCTGCTTTATCGCATATATTTTTATAAAGGACTGGCTAAGTAAACACTATAACAGTGGTTCTTAACCTGGGTTCGATCGAACCCCAGGGGTTCGGTGAGTCAGTCTCCTGGGTTCGGCGGAGGTCAAAACATACACCGGACTTATTGTACGATATTATGAAAAATGATACGACGTATGATATAAGGGTTCGATGAACGCGCATATGAAACTGGTGGGGTTCAGTACCTCTAAGGTTAAGGACCACTGCACTAAAAATTACGAAGTTCTCAAGTTAAGAGTCATATCTGTGATAGAACAAATCAAGTCCCACATAAATAAAAAACTAGAAAATCATCAAGCTGTTAAAAGAAACCTCAAATATAAGAGACTTTTGGGGGTACAAGCACCGCGCATGATTAAATCTGACTCCATAGTTTTAAGACGTTTATTAATAACAAAATCTTAAGAAATAAATGACAATTGTGCAAATTATGAGTTGACTCGTCGATCGCGTCAGTTTCGATATGATGAAACGCGGACACGATACGATGACTGCTGATGATGATACGCCGATTCCCCAGTCGACGTGTACGATGTATCTGATGTCAGCTCTAGACACAGATATCCGATTTTACGTCAGCTATTACGAAGATCCAGGTCTTGGCGTACTGACGATGCGCAAGATTAACGAATATGGAGTGATCGCGCCGTCCCTGCGCGTAGAAGTGATGACGCTCGATCTGCCCGTCTCTCGCGTCGAAGATAATATGGCTCCAAAATGGCCAATGATAAACCGATGAGGTGAAGGCTACATCTGGCCACTTCACAATACACGATTTTACGGTGAAGAAGAGCTTCAGGGGTGTAAGTTCGCAGTGCAGATTACTGCCTTAGCGGATGCAGAAGGACAGCTGTAGCCTCAATCGGAGAGAGCGTGTTAATTCCCGACGAGCGTAACTAGCTCGATCGGTATCTTCGATGATACACACGGGTTTCAGCAGTAAACCCGGACTCTGATGATAAACATTTTTGCACGGGTATTTAACCCGTGGATCAACTACCCCCGTTTGGTCTCCAGGCATGGGCAGCCTGTGATTCGTCGGGGCAGTGTCCAAAATGGCGTATTAGGGGCGGTTCTTCTATTTCCTAGAATAATGCATTCCAGGATGTTCCCACGTCCATAAATCTTTATGATGACCTTGTATTTGATCTATGGGCCACCTGCATTACTCTAGTTTTTGGAGCGATGATCTGGGCATTCTTCGGACAATAGCCGTTGACCGCTCCGGATATTCTTGTTTGTAATTAACGATGATGCACTTCTTCTTCTGGGAAGATACAATAGTGATTGTCGGCCCCGATATGGGTTCGGTGAACGCGCATATGAAACTGGTGGGGTTCAGTACCTCCAAGGTTAAGTACCACTGCAATATAAATAACGAAGTTCTCAAGTTAAGAGTCGTATCTGTGATAGAACAAATCAAGTCCCACATAAATAAAAAACTAGAAAATCATCAGGCTGTTAAAAGAAACCTCAACTATAAGAGGCGTATAAAAATGATCTTTGATTTTATTAAAAAAAATCTAAATAAGGCTTCCGCCTTGGAGATAGGTTTGCTGAAACCTCTCTCTTAAAGTGATTAGTAATTAGATAAAACATACATACATAAGTGACCTTCTAACTCTGAGGCGGGTCTTTGTTACCTAAAAGACACTACCCGATCTCCAGCAGAGACACGTTCGTCCCAACCCTGATTCCAGGACTGTGACAGTCGTCTTCCAGGTTGTCTAGGTTCTTTAAATACGGGCCAGGTCGCCAACCATGAGCCTGAGAGCCGAGCTGTCAACGCGCGGATTGTAACAATAATAATTAGACGAGGCTAGGGCTAATTTGTATTATATATATACCATTCACGTCACCTAATTGGCCTGGATAGCGGCCTGGCTCCATATAGCTTCGTAAAATCTCTGAAACCATGATTGTGCGAACCGCCATCGCCGCCTCGTCCTATACCGACACGCGGCTCGATAAAAGCAACTAAATATATTTGTTTACAGACTGTGCTATGAAATTAATAAAAACAAAAAACATGTCTATCGAAGTATAGTTCTAATTATATAATTCTATGACTAGGTGAACATCCAGCCGCAATGCAGAGAGGCAAGAACTCAGCGTCGCCGATCCCCGGCCGATGGTGGGGCCATCTCTCGGCGGGGTTGGGCCTGGCCTCGTGCCTTCCTCCTCGGGCGGTCGTAACATCTGTCGTCACCTTGGCCCTGCTGGCCCAGGCCCTGCCCAACTCGTAAAGCCAAATTGCGGCCGACATAGTGCTAAATCGATACCACAATTAGATAGAACGTGTCAAATTGCGGCCGCCGGCCCTACGTTACGTACTCCTGAACAATGTTTGCAAAACAATTGTGCAAATTTACATCTGTCCGTTATTTCTATATACATTTTCTCCTTTTTAAACCCTAATAATTCATTCGGCGAGTGAATATTGTGCAGGTAGATAATAAGGCCTAGTATAATAAATCCGTGTAAATATGCTGTAAATAATATTTAATGTGTTTTAATATGAGTGGGGATGAAAGCGAGCATAATTAAAAGAAAATCAAACGGAAAATGCTAGAAATGTGTCAAAATTTTAATAAATCATACTAAGCTTTCGAAATTTTTCATTTTATATTATAATACGTTCACATGCTCACAACGAAAAATAAAATGATTACAAATAATAATTTTGCAAGTTTAATTGAGCGATTTGATAATATGGTGCTATTGTTATTTAATTGTTGATTTATTTATCATTAAATTTTTCGCTTTTCCATACATATATTAATAGATAGAAAATTATTGCGTATAAAATATACGATATACGTTTAATACAATGAGCTTTTAGATAAGTGTATGAATGAAATTATTGTTTTAAAAATATTTAATGAAAATAATTGCGGTATCGGATCATATATTCATCACTATGTCCTAGATTATTTTACGTTGATATGACATTATTGAAATACATATATAATATTTGTTATCATGTTGATGTTTTTTGATTTTTGAATAATGTATAAAGTTAAATAATACCTATTGAAATATGTGTATATAAATATAAACATTTTATAAAAATGCTTTAAATTATCGAATATCCTGGATGTATGACGTCAGTGTAGGATATGGAGTGTCTCTGGTGAAATTAATAAAACATAAATTTTATCAAAACGTCGTTTTATTCAAAGTATCACGTTCCATTATATCCGCATCCTTTGTATCCAGGCGCAATTAATTCCGCGACGTGTATTTGACGTGTATCCGTTTACGCGCCAAAAAAATATCAGTTCAAACCTATTGAATATCGGCATCGAATGTGTGCGATGCTATTGTCGGATTAATCAAAGCCGACAAAGCAATGTTCGAGTTTAAGTTTCAGATCTCGCGCCATTGTGATGCCGACACAATGGCGGCTCAAAAAGCGGTCACACGTCCTCCGAGGTCACTCTCGTATATAAACGCGTCGCCAAACTTTGAACTTGTGTATAAATTAATCACCGGGTCTCGTTCGCCATTGTTTGCCCGCCGCTGATGTAAATGTATGCACCGTATTCATCCGGCATGAAATCTATTTCCTTAGACTGGGGGATAATCCGGGATAATCCCCTGTGTACCTACAAGGGATATTATTTGTGCTTATAATTAGCTACCCGTTCCTAAATACGTATTAAGGAAATCTGTTACGTGCAAAGTATTCATGGGGCGTATTAAATGTGCAATTTAAAATTCATACTATGGCTTGACACTGAAATTTTAACTTAAAACCCCCTGAACCCTTCATCGCATTATTTATCATAAGTTGCATAACTTTTTTTAGCTTCGTGTATTATCGCAAAATTTATTGAAAAAAATATCTTAGCAAATTCACAATCATTATTCCTCTCTAGATATTTGCTTTGAGGCTGCAATGAGATAATCTAATCGCAGTTGCAGCGTCATGACGACTCTGGAGGCTTTCCTCTCGTCTTTCTTTGAAAATCACATAGACACCGGTATAATTATCACTGTCCATCACAGACAAGCTGACCAACACAATCGATGATGTCTGAATGGAGACTCCGCCTTCAGCATCACTGACTTCAGACCGTAGACTGGCATGCCACCGTAAAGCCCCCAGCCGGCCTCTCATCGAAGATCACTAGGAAGCGTGCTTCTTTGAATATACTCTTGGCATCAGACCGTGACGAGTGCTGTCAATTCCAGAGATCGCCAAGCAAGGAGTACGAGGGGCTGCATGCGTCATACTCATCTCTGGATTTAAAAAAAAAATCGGAATGTTATCTTCGGGTAACTTGTCTTCATTAATAGATACCGTATAACAACAAGTGTTTCTAAACCATGTTTGCATATCCATCCCCGGAGAGAGTAAAGGCTCGCCATGATCCCAGTCACGAAATCCTTCGATCTACATATTCCACGTATTTCATAACCTTTACTGCGTAAATTCTCTTTTTATCAGAGCTAGTCAATATTTTCGATGATGAAGTGGTCTAGTGCCAATAGTATCTGCTGAGGAGTACTCCTCTAATGATCCTGACGAGAGCTCGGCTATGGGTTCTTGTGACACCGCATCTTTCTGCGGCGCTGTGTCAGGGATTCTGATGCGGAATCTGCAGTCAAGACTTCAACGATTATAATGGTCAGCTAGTCTATTAATTGATCCAGAGTTGTTATGACAGCATCCGTGTGTAGCGCAACAAGATGGCGACTACATCTTACGACAGAGTGAGATGCGGAAATGTCTTAACAGTTCGATCGCTCGGTGCAGAGAGGGAGATAGGTAGACCGCCCGTGAGACGCCTTGACAGTGGCGCTGATGATCATTGATGATACCTCTTGATCCCACTAGGGTCGCTGCCATATGTCACTCATTATTATAGGACATATTTAGAATAAATTGATGGAAATTATTTCGCCCTCTGTGGATAATTCCCACAACTGTATCAAAAAGGTATCTAACTTTTAATTTGTTACTGCTATCTTTTTTTATAGCTTTTCGATGATCTATGTTTTCAGATTCAGCTATGGAAGAGCTGGTAATGTTTAGTCTAATGAGAATCACAGAAAGCTTTTCCTATACTCTCAATTTAATATGTTATTATATGTATATTGTCGTTTGCATAGGTCTCACCAGAAACTTGCAGTAACATTACTAGGTCCTGCTGTTTCGATTATGTTGACAATTCAGCCAACGATATTCTTCTCATGTTGGAAACCCTTGCATACCTCCGGCCAAGGAAATTTTCTTAAAAGTAATTAAAATTTATATTTTTTTAGAATAAGATTACTTTAAAACATGGTCCAGTAAAGACGTAATTATTGTTATTATATCAAGGGAAAAGCTTTATACATATTTTTATTCCTAAAAAAAATTTACCTTGCAAAAAGGGATTGCTAAAGCCAACAATTAAAGGAGACATAACTTCACAAAGATACTAAAGCTAATAATAGAAACATTAAGTACACCGTTAAAAACAGAGGTTATAAAAATTAAATGATTGTATCCTAAAATCAATAATGAAATGAGATCCTCATATCCTTAATTCATAAAAAAATAAAGTCTGCCTGTTATTTACAACAGTTTAAGATAAACTATATTGTAGAGGAAAACATAAGAAGAGGTAGAGAGCTCTCCATGCATCGACAGTACGCTCGATCGTAGTACCATCTGTGAATTCATCTTATTTAGATACAAATCTGATCCAAATTTAGGATGAAATGTAAAAAGAGGCGAGAAGTGGATATTATTTAAAAAAAAATTTTAAAAGAAACCAATGGGTTTCTGGTTTAGTTAACCAATTCCAACCCCTCGACCCACCTTTACAATATAGAAAGTCCTCCTTCGTGTGAGGTATGATTACTATTTATTTATAAAGTATGCTGAAATAAATAGATAAAATAACATACATAAACTACAATAATAATAATACAAAAATTCGAGACCTTATGCTGCATGGTATGAATTGAAACTTTTACCCAATCCACCATATTTACTAAATTGTCATGATTTTTTTTTTATATTATTCTACAATAATTATTAAAAAGCTTTGTAAATTTTTAATTGAATATTTTTTAAGGGCTCAAGGTTATGTCATGCATATGTTCTTAACGAATACCCCAGAATGTGATTAACGTTTCAATTTTAACAAGTAAGTGAATTTTGTACAAGAGCCTAGCTTTCTAATAAATTTTATCCGCCGCACTCATAATTGAATAATAACTTTATAATCATATCGAATACATTTCGCAAAGTACGCTCACTTAGCTTACTTTATACGGGGGGAATATGTTTTAAGGTTATGCTAAAGTAGTAAAATTTTGGCAATCAACGAAAATTGGATCCAATTTGAACAGAGCAGGCCTTTTCGGTCTGTCTACCTTTAATTTCTTTTAAATTATTCACGTGCCGAATAAATTGAGGCTTGTTATTAAATATTTTTTATCGTTATTATTTTATATTCAAGTATTTTGCTGGTAAATAAAATTATCGATGAAATGTATCATGCTCTTTTGGAACATGTCGCGCCTCCATTAATGGCTCCCGCAGGACATTGATATATAGGTCTATCGTCCCCGAAGTGAAATAATTTTTATTCTGTGACACTTTAGAAGTATAGCAGAGTTTTACGTTAAATTGTCAAAATTAGAAAATAGCCCGAATTTATTTGTATGTAATTTATTGTAGAGTATGTAAATTAATTAACTAGCAATTTATTTAAATATATTATAATTAGCCTTATTCCATGTACAAAAGTTTAAATAAAATATAAAAATCATTTACTGGATTTCGGGAGTAAAATAATTCGGATAAGTAATCAGGATATATTGATGTTTTTTTTTCCTTCTGCTTGATACTCAGGTTGTGGTATATTTGGGACTCTAACTTTTTGATTTTTCTCGAATAACTCTTTTAATATAAATCCTACATGCCACAAACCTTGGGTATTTTTCTAAAGTCTAAAGAATAAATATTATGTATAATCATTGTCTGTAATTAAAAAAAAAATATATAAACAACAATATTCTTTGCTATTGCCATTACTGCGATATTTTTTCTCGCTCGCATCTGGTAAGATGTACCGAGTGCGGGTGAAAAGTGACGCGTTCTGCAAGAACTCAGTGTGGGGCGAAATCTCGCTGAGAGCGGTGTCATTTACGCATCATATTGATTAGTTAAAATAATCTGAATTACTATTTTTATTATTAGAATAATCCATTTTAAAAAAAAATGTTAAGATATTGATGCAGAATTCAACTGCATCAATATCTTGACATTTAATAAAACCGTTAAAAGTCTAATTTCATCACAAATCTCTAAGATTTTTAATAGTAAAACTATCTTGATCACGACATATTGTAAAATTTTATGATAATATATTATCTACGATATATTGATGGCAAAAAATAACGGATGAGATTCGTTTATCATCTCATTAGAGATGGCTTATTACGACTCAATAGCTGTACAATGTTCTGAACTAAGAAAGGACTTACAAATATTTATAAATAATTAAAATAAAATAAATAAATAAATTTAGTCAGAATCTATGTGTATGTTCACCCAAATTAGTCATAAATGACAATAAATATACTTCATCCCATAGACTTTATTTATAAACCAATAATCGGTGCTTTTTGTATTAAAATAAACTAATGCTTAGATATTTATACTTACGAAATTTAATACTCGTGTAAACATGTTTACCACGAATATATTATTATTTGTCAAGTATCTAATATCTGGCTCTATGTTTTATACCATGTTATTGAATAGCTGTTATTATAAACTCCACAAATAATTTTCATTTTGTTCCTAAATATTAATATAACATATTATGAAACTCACCCTATCTCCCTACTATTTGAACCCTTACTATAAATGTCAATACCCTTAATAGCTGCAATGTCGAATATATTATCCAGGCATAGAATAAGCCGCTTTCAATCTCATTTAATTAAAGTATAAGTTGATTACTGGGACTTTGCGAGTCAGCGACTGGGGCAAGGGCGTAAGTTGAGTTTGTTGTTAAATTAAAATGATAACATTATAAAGCTTGATGATTAATTTATTTAACAATGGCTGTTAAAATCGATGGCGTCCCATTGTCTCTCGTATATTGTAGCGTAAATTACAAGCAGTAATAAATAGGATTCGGCCTGGT
The DNA here is from genome assembly GCA_022495035.1 of Philopotamus ludificatus. Lineage (NCBI taxonomy): Eukaryota > Metazoa > Arthropoda > Insecta > Trichoptera > Philopotamidae > Philopotamus > Philopotamus ludificatus. The sequence goes on along the minus strand of JAGXCT010035958.1, from coordinate 11,296 downwards.
CCCGGAGGCGTAAGCCGAGCCCTTGTCAGGGCCCAGGCTTCCTACTCTGATATTCAAATTATTGATCAAAGGTTGAGCTCTCAGAAATCCCTGCAAATAAATCTCTGGCACTCCATCCAAATTTTGCGCCTATTGAACGTGTGAGCCGATTTCGCGACTCGAAACTGCCTGCTGAATTTACAATTATGCGTCCGTATGTAGTCGTGGAGTTCACCGAAAACTCCCTTAATATCATTGTGTTAGTAAGTATGCAAAAAAAAAATACTTAAATAGTTATTATCTCAGGTTTATACTTGTATCACTTAAATTGATAAGCCACTGAATCGATTAAATATTTTATTTATTCGCAAGTACTCGGTAGAGATTCAGAATATATTATTTTCAGATATTACGGGTAAAATTTTGTACATATATTTATTTTTTGCAAATAAACGTCTTAAATGCGCACGTCAGTCAAATGTTTTTTACACAGCACGGGATTCAATTTGCGAAGGTCCCACTTTGTGCGCTGGGATACACTTCCGATAGAAAAAAATATAATATCGAAATAAATTTTCTGCTCGTGTGTGTATGTAGGTACTTCTTTATAAGAAATTCCGCGGAGATATGTGATGAAACGACAAGTTTGCGATATGTCTGAATGTTTGCAGTGTGTGTACACGCAATAACTAAACCGATGAAAAAATATGGCAACGCACATATATGTTTTTTTACTAAAAATACTCGTATTCAGCTTTAATTTGGATATCAACAATATTGAATTTATTTTTTAGCCAGTTTGATATAACGTGGTTTATAAAAGCTGATATTTATTTTAAGACGGTATGAATATATTTTTTTTAATGTCCCTTATATTATAGTTAAAATAGATACATGTTTGTAAAAATAGAATTAAATGTGTCAAAATTAATATTAAATGCTTATCCAAAAAATAAGGTTCTATCAGGTTGAGTCATAAGTAGGGCTTGTAGAAATGTTTGTAGAAATGATTTTATCACGAAATAAGGATAGATACAAGCATATTATCACAAAAGTTTATTGTAGATATGCATACGGAATAGGGTGTTTTATTTTTGAATTTTGAATGACGAATTTCGAAAAAAGCTTACTTTGCATCAAGATTGTAAAACATTCGATTTTATGAAATTAAAAATGCGATCTTAAAATGTTTGATTGATATAAAATCGGGGATAAATATCGATTATTTTAAATTTGATAAGATCTCTGCCATAATATTGGCATTACAACCGGTAAAAGTAGCTGTAAAAGCTCTATGTAGTGAAGACATATATCTATATACAGCCGACATAACATTAAAATTGATGCTTGATGAACGGTCTAAATACAGTTCTTTTTTATCCAAGGAACTTAAAGAAGAGCCAATAATTCGAATAAAAAAAGAAGGAAGATATATTTCAATGTGGTTAATTATCTTAATGATACTGATACAATAAATGATTTTGACGAATATGGAATATTCAATATAATGAATAAAACTACAATAATGATAATGATAAATGACAATAATAATAAACATACAATAACAATAGGACAGAGAAGAAGAGGAGATAGAAATAGACAAAATATTAACACTCAAAGGAAAGCTAAAATTAGCAATACATAACAAAAGTATAAAAATAAACGACAAAAATAAAGATAATAAAAAATAAACCAAAAAACCGTACTGAATACGAATGAAATAACCGGTAAACCGGTAATGGGAGAAATTATTAACCGTTCACCGTTTATTGAAATTTGACGGTTAATTGCAAGTAAACAACTTATGCTTTTTATTCATGCTTTTATTTTGCTTTGAAAAAAATAAGTCAAATATAACCTTCTCAAATCTTATTGGAAACTCTAGATCCCTTCCTCATAAAATTTGGTGGGTTTGGGAAAATTCAGTGCCACATGTCTCAGGCATAAAATCGAGCCTTTTTACCAGAACAATAACTGGATGATAAAAAATAGATCACCTATGAACATATTGTCCCCAAAAACAAAAGGTTGAATAAGGATCAACCAAACACTCCTAACGGACCTAAAGCCAATATTCATGTCAAGAAAACTTTATGGTGTATTGTGGTAACGTTAAGGATAATCTAATCCACCATGAGCTGATGAAGCACAACGAAACAATAAGTGCCGATACATACGTTCAGCAGCTGTAAAGAGATTGTGAAAAACTACTGGAAAAGCGTCCTGCACTAGTTAATCGGAAAGGCGTTATCCTGTTAAGCGATAAGGCTCGAATTGATCTGTTTTACCACATTCACCTCCAGATTTTGTTCCTACGGACGACCACTTTTTTCTGTTGCTTACATATTTTTTTTAATAGAAAAACTCTCATTAATGATAAGCAAGTCAATAAGGCTCTCGATAATTTACCTTCAAATCAAACTCACCAAATTGTATGGAGAGGAGATCAATAAGTTTCCAATAAGATGGGAGAAGGTTCTATCTAACGTGGTGAATTCATAATGGTTAATATAAGTTTGTAATTTTTTTAATGCAATTTTTACTGCTCATTGAGCAGCCGATAACAAAAAAATGATTCGAGACATTTTTAGTAGATTTTTGGGAATTTTGTATTGTGTTGGTTTTTTTTCTAAATAATAATCGATGACATACACAATCCAAAATGATAGTAACAAAACCTTTTTTTATATTTATTGATTTAAATTAACAATTTAAAAATGTGCAGATCAAAAATGCCACTGATAACATTGACTAGTTCCAGGTAAGAACCCTTGTTGTATTTGTAAAACGATCTATCTTAGATTCCTCGTCTAACCTAATCAAATCTCGAGTTACCGATCAATTCACAGGGTTTCAGCTGTAATTTTGAATTTGGAAAAAGATGACAATACTCACATGGCCGCCGATACGGGCACACACACTCGCCAGTACCACCAGGCAGGTATTTACATAACTGTTTGTCTAGTGAGTCATTAATCATCCTTGAGGGGATACATGAATAAACAATTCGAGTAAACCTCGAGCTCGCAGCCTCCGCCTCCTCTTGCTCGCTCCACCCCCTCCCCCGTTCCCCGCCACCTACCCTTGTAAATCTTATGTAAATATTGTTATGCCCGTGCCATTATATCTTTGGCGAAAAACTCGCGTTTAATATTAATGCCACAGCCAGCGTAAATATTTAACGGCGAAATTGAACTCGGATGCCTTCGTATCCAATCAGAATGGTGATGTATAACTCATTCCTAATCGGGCTCCTCATCTCGCCGCTTTCGTTTTTGTCAGTCGTCATACGTGGGGTGGGTGGGGGTTAATTCCGTATATGCGAGGATTATGATTTAAATATATTTTACGTTTCCTTTTATTCAACGGTATTTACCATGTGGGTATATGAAATGTCTTCAATTTATCTTGTTTTCGGTGATGAAAGGAAATTGATTTATTCAGTCAATTGCATTCTCTCAACACATTTATTATATTATGGTTCTTATCTCCGATCGTGTATTCTTTAAATTCATAAAAAAAATATTGAAAATTGTATTCTTTTCTAACAATAAATACATCAAAAATATTTCACCCTTTGCTGTATTCAATAACTGTTTAGACGTCAAATTTTGTTCTTGTAATGCTGTTTTCAATTACCAAATACTTTCAAACTCGAATAAAAATAAACTTAGATGATAATTAGAATTAATTTACTTCTTTTTACATAATTATATATATATTTTTTATATTAATGAGTGATATAGCGCCCTTAATGGGATCAAGTGGCATCATCAGCGCCACTGCTAAGGCATACCGTATGTGGCTATCCCCCTTCTCTCTGTCCCCAGTAATCAAAACGTGAATACGTTACCGTATTTCGCTTCGTCGTAAGATGTAGTCGCCATCTTGTTGCGCTACACACGGATACCACCATGATGACGAGTACTCCTTTATAGATACTCTTGGCGCTAGACCGCCAGAGTGTCGCCACTGTCAGAGATCGCTAAGCAGTAAGTATCCGGTGCTGTAACCCTAGAAGCTGACCATAAATATAAGGTAAACGGGAATCAGCAAAAATCACCCAGGACACCTGATATAGCACCTTCCGACTATAATTGATTTAAATCAATGGAACATTCACTTCGTGATAAAAAAAATTGTAAATGTTGAACAGGTGAAAAATCACCAGGATTCATATTTTAACAATAAACCGCAAGAGTTTTACGAAAATGGAATTAAAAAGTTGTCTATGTTATGGAGGAAGATGAGGGAAATTATACAACAGAGTAATATTATGGGTATTTTTCTGAAATCTTTTTTTTGTTGCAGTAAAAAAAATGTCATCTCTTTCCGTTTTACCTAATATTATTGTAAATGTGTCCTTGTGTTTGTATTTCTATTACGGGGGAGAGTAAAAGCTCGCCATGTTCCGAGTCACGAATCCTTGAATAATATTTTACCAAGGCTATCAAACAGTTTTTTTTATTACAATAATACATTTATTGAAAGATAGACGAAAGACATAACAGAAAATTCTAAAGCGCCACTTACCTACATTTTTAATGAGTCTCTCATACTTACATTCCATTCTTGCCAGCTTGACTTGTTTGGAATTCTTTTGAAGGTTGACCTACCATGTATTAGCTAAGCTGAATCACGAATAACTTAGACAACCATAACAAATTATTTGATATCAACAAGACATGACAATAGTTTAACATTGAACAGACCTAATAATATATTTTCTATAAATGTATTATTACTAAACTACAATATTCCATGCGATTTTCCTAAATCAATAAACACGTTCGTTTGCACAATTGTTCTATTATTAAAACATTACTGAGGGCGATTCAAAAATTGTATTATTTTACGCCCTGCTCAAAATTACGGCCGTTGTTGATAATAATTCGGACGGGATGGATTGTTGGAAAAGTAGAAATTAATATTTTATGTGTTTCATAAGCCCGACGCCCGTGAAAACATTACCATGTTTATACGTTCTGGGGGCACACGCGATACAGAGCGATACCTACCATCCCCTCAGAGTTGGGGGCTCCAAACCTTTTTCTGTTTATCTTTAATTAAGGACTGCTCCGTAAGCCACCATGATCCTTCAATACAGTTTAATGTGCGATCTCTTCCTGCAGGATCCGCCACTGATGGCTCACTTGGGAGAATCAACTTTTCCGGCGGAAGGGCCCTTTTCGATTAATATTATTTCTTGTTTGGGGCCCTTGTCCTGCCTAGACATGGCTCGTGATTGTTTTCGTGATACAGGATGGGGCAAACTGGACCTTATTAATTTTTATTGCGATAATATCGGCCCCGGCATATTAAAATCGCAACTGTTTCTCATACAACAAAGAAAAAATAATAAAAAAAGTATTTATTTTATTTTATCGCATATATTTATGATTTTAAAGCTGAGGCGGTGATGAATATAAAAATGATTTTTCGATTAAACGAAGCGAATTATTCAAAGATTTACGACAGGTATTTAAAAAAATTAGGTCACATGTGTACAGGATATCATAACATATGTTACATGACCTACATGTCGATATTGATATATTTTATGAGGCATACAACCAATATTCATGGTTTTATATTAATATTTTTTATGATTAAATATTTTTTTTAACTATTTAACTAGCCTACCAATATTATTAAAAATATTTTACTTGATTCAGAGATATTTTTCAGGATGTTATAAGCTTTGTTATTAGTTAATAACAATAATATAAAAAAATAGTTTTATGTTTTAATGAAATTAATAAGAAAATTTCAAAATTTTAAGCGACTAATTAAGCGAAAGGTAGCTTCCGCATCCATCTAAGTGATATCTCGAATTAATTTAACACAATTAATATTCATCTCGTGAAAATGGCAGCTACACAAATAACTCGATTGAGCAAACTCATTTCTATCTGAAAAAGGCGGAAAAGTGAAAAGTCAGAGAGACGGCCGGGTATTCTTTCTGTTTGAGTAGAGCGGGCCCGTAGTTAAACAAATGACTTGCGAACGTACTCTTCATCAATACATACCGTGGACGAGGGCCAACCCTTAATTATTTCAAATTTGTTCTGAAACAAAGGCGAGGGTGTAATACAACACTTGGCGCTGAGATCGTCGCCGACAAGGCGTCGTCGCACGGGCGCAAAATCGGGAAAATCCCATTTCGTCTTCTTTGCGACCGGTTGGGCGCCCCGGAGGAAATTAGTCTCATCTTTGAAATTTTATATCCTGCCTGGGTTCAAAGCTGCCGCCGTTGTTCTGCTTCCCGGTATCTAATTTTGACATTTAATTATACGACAGAGGAGCAGCTCCGCGAAGACTTAAGGTGTTGAGAATTATCCGGTCGAAGAAAAACAAATTCGCAGCAGCCTGAGCGTGGCGAGGAGAAGGCGATTCAGAACTAAATTAATTTATCCTCATAGTTGTGCTAAAATATACACTCTATACAGGAGAGGGTAAACGGTGGTTTTCGCGCATTTTATTTATTTTTAATTTATATAAGTCATCATTATAAAGGTATTGCATTCTATTGTACACAACATTATTGTTAAAGCATCTTTTAAAAAAGCACAAACAAATTTTACCAAAGAAACAGATAGTCTAATAGATGTTTTTATTTACCTTTAAAGTGTTTTTTAATTATTAACATATTACACTGCAAGATAGTATATTTCTTAGTCTTATATATGAATACTAAGAAAATAAAAAATATTTGTACATGTGTGTGTTTGAGGTTTGCTGATGAAACCTTTTTTTATTCCTTACTTAGTAAAACGATAACAGCGACAATTTCTGGCCAATAAAATAAATGATTATCCGTTTGTTTTCGTTATCTAGTACTGTAAAGTAAGTATTATTACCTCAATATTTTTACTGTAATTTTTAAATCCATTAGCATTTAAATCAATTGAACCCATACGCCGAATATCGTAAAAAAATAGTAAGAGTAAAGAAGTTTGCAAAGTCAAAAAAATAGTAAGGTTTTCTGATGTCTTTTATTACATGTCTTTCTTAAAAAAAACTTCTCTTTTGTTTAAATATAAACAGGATACTCCAGATTAGGCGGACATATACGCATAACAAATAAATAATACTTTTATTTTGTTATGTAATTACATATTTTACAAACATTTTTAATGTAAACTTACAATTTAATATGACTTATAATTTTTTTTTAAATCTTTAAACAATTTTCTGATTCCATTTCCTAATAATATTTTATAAATCTGTCCATATAATTTAATAAAGAAGTCAATTCTGTGTTGTGATTAATAAGATATTTTATGATAATTTCTACTTAATTACTCATATATACATTATTTTTCTCAATCGAATGCTAATTTATGATTTTACTCATTTGACGATAGATGAATGCCATAATAGTAAATTCAAAGCGCCCATCACCTATATAAAGATTCGATAGAGATTCTAAAGATACTAGTAGAATAAATCTCTCCAACACATATATACCCCCAGTGTCAAACCACGACACTGGATAATTTTTAATATTATTGTAGTTGGATTGGAATTCATATTATTTGTTAAATAATTATTTATTCAAAAAAGGAATTATGGCATTAGATTAATTAGTTTTAACGAGTTAATTTCCTACATAAATATTTTTATGTAGAAGTAATGGGTCTCTTACGCTCTTCCCCTAGCCAATGTCATAAAGAACTCCCTGGATCCATAGTTTTCGTCGACAGGCTTACCTATCATAGTATTAACTTATCTTAGTCGCGGTTAACTTACATTTTCGTAATTATATGTATGTTACCTACAAACCGTAACACGTATTCGGTAAAAAACAAAAAGCATACATCGTATTCTAACCTGCCGATGTATTCTTTATAGCCTTTTTAAAAGCTTAGTAATTTTTCCAATAGCTCACATATTTTAGACATTTATTTGTTTTGCGCTTAGTAAAATCCAAAAAAACAT
>JAGXCT010035957.1:0-71449 GCA_022495035.1 Philopotamus ludificatus | reverse complement strand
ATTAAGAAATAAATGCTAAATAGATGCTAAAATTTGTCATTTTAAACGCTATTTTTTAAAAAAAATAGATTCTAAAATACGTGTCTCTAATTATTCTTATTGTTATAATAGAGAAAGTGAAGAATGGGATTCAAGCTCTTTAATTTTTCAGTAATTTTTAATGTATGTGATCTCTAGTATTGTCTTTGTGATGTACACTAGACTAGGAATACTCTTTAGAATTAACAATATAGCGATTTATTTGCCTTTAAATAAATAATTTAATAATAAATGAAAGTATTCCATATTTTTTCCATGGCATAAAGAATTTTTTATTAAATCCTAAAAATTATCATATATTAATTATTTGCACAATTGCAATTGCATGTGTATTGAATTATGAATAAATAATTTTCCAATATGTAATAATTCAAAATAAATGAATCAATCTAGACAAATCTTCTTTCTGATTGAAAAAGTCATTGTAATAAAATTAATATTTTCCAAATTGTTCAGTCGACTTTTTAGTATGCCATTGTTGTAAATACAATTGGCAACATTACAACGTGGCACTCTGAGATGTGCATAAATTCAATAGCGACGTATAAAAAATAATCATTTTTATGTTACAGTAATTTATTTTCGGTAAGAGGCTGAGTGCGGACCCGATACACATGGACGAACGACGTCATAAAAAAATGAATTATTGTTAACATGTGTAAAAGCTCGGACGCTAAAACCGCTGTAAAAAGCTCGTGTGTCTGCGAACGCTTATAAATTACATCGGCGTTACAAAGACACCGTGGATATTGAAACGTGGCCGACGTTGATGGAACGGGACACCAATAAACTGTTGTAAATCATCGCCGAGGTGCGTGACTTTCTTCCATTCCTCCACATGTGTACGCGTGTACCACTCTTTTGTGTCGGAGGCCATCAATGTTTACACGTACAAAATGTTGATGGGCGGTCTTTGCTCCTACAATTTTTGAGTGTGTTTCACTTTACGACCGTTATTTGGAGTATGATCTGTCATAGCTGCCTCGAATTTTATGTTTCTATTATAAATATTTTCATAAAATTCCCAAAATAATAAAAAGTATTATTTCTATATACAATCTATACAAAAAAACTGTATAAATTAATATTTAATCACCATTGGAATAAAAATAACAGAATATTAATTTTAATTCTATTAAACGTTGGTTGTCGAATGGATTTTACATGGTGTTAAGCTTTCTGTAATTTTTTTCTACTCCTGAAATGGAAATAAACACTGAGGAGATAAAGACAGACTCGCTGAAGGACATTCTAAAACAGTGGTTCTTAACCTGGGTTCGATCGAACCCCAGGGGTTCGGTGAGTCAGTCTTCCGGGTTCGGCAGAGGACAAAACACACACCCGACTTATTGTACGATATTATGAAAAATGATACGACGTATGATATAAGAATTCGGTGAACACCCATATGAAACTGTTCATGAGTTCAGTACCTCCAACAAGGTTAAGAACCACTGTTCTAAAAGCTCATATAATGAATAAAATATTAAAGAAAGCAAAATAATCTTTTTTTTTAGAATTCCTCGATTCTAATCATCAGTATCTGCTATTAAAATTAATGTTTTATTTTTTGTGTTATGGATTTATAGCTTATGGTCTAGCAACTCTTTCAGTGTTTTTTGTTTTAATATTTAATGAATTGAAGTCATTAGCTTCATATGGATAGACAAGATGGTTGGTTGAACCTTAGTTTTATTGATTCAATCAATGTCAGTTAAGATGCCAGTATTTATACTAATTGATATGGTTTTTTTAAATACATTAATCATACATAATATTTTATCGAGGTAGAAAATGTAATCGAATTTAATATTAAATATAGTGAATAGTAAAGCAGTTTGATATAATTAAATAATATTATTTTAATTATTTTTTTTAGATGTTAATTAAACATTTTTGAGCTATTTTTTATTACAATTAAGTAACTCTGGATTATTTTTGGCACAGATTTATAATTAACTTTTTACAAAATATATATAAAAGCCATATTTATAGAAAGGTGGTCTATCTTAAGTGTATGCTGGAGATATCTTTGGCTTCAAAATGGGAAAGCCAAAAGAAATAGGACTAAATTACATTCTGATATCATCACGTTGTTAGCTCATGTTAATGATATGGCAAAATCCGTAATTGATCATTTTTTTAAATAAAATAAATCCCCTTTAAGATTTAATAATATTTTTTTGTACATTTTTACATTTTTTTAAACGTTTCACAAAGATTTTGTAAATTTGTATGTCTTTATTAGTCAATTATAAATGAAACGTCACCGGAAAAATATAAAAAAATATTTTGTCTTCGAGATTATGTAACACTTTTTGTGCATTTTTGGTAAATTTGGAAAAATGGAATGGTTTTATAAATAAACTTCAATCAATAAAGACAGTCAATCAGAAATTAGTGATAATTAGAATAACAGCGAAACGGATTTTTTTCATAATAAACCATGACAATATTCGGAGCTATGAAAACAGCAATGTTCAACATCCAACATTTAAAAGACCATGTTTCATAAAAATGTCAACTCGTCCCGTTTCTAAAAAGTTTGGTATGTAATGTAAAAATATTTATTTTTGCATTTACTATCCAGTAAATGTTCCACTTGAAGTAGTCAAATTTTTAGCTCAATATCTTGGTTGTAGGCAATGTGTTAACCTTTCCCACTCTGGATATTTTTCTTCAAAACCATTCAGCTATTCTGATTAAATTTTTTTGACGAATTTGTTAGGGTCAAGTGAATCTATAATGTTGCAACTAAAACCTGATTTAATAATTTTTTTAAACAAAATTTTTAAATAAAAAACTTGGTTCATCAAATTTGGAACACAATGTCTAATCATTCGTGTGACCATCGTCAATGGAACGTATTTTAGGAATACTTCAACAAAAATCTTTGCTTTATTGCACTTAAATAAGAAACATGTTTAGATCTACTTTTTATTCATCGTTTTTTAATATTTTAATAACTATAAAAATGATTAACAACTCATTAGCTCTGGTTTTGAGTAGAGTAATAAATAATAATTAAAATGCCTAGTGTGAAGTTGCAATATCTACCATGAGTAATGTATGGAAAAAGCTTATTCCCCGATTAGTTGAGGAGTATATACCAACTGAAAATTTGACGTAGTTATTCAAAATCTTGTTGAAATAACCAAAGAACTACCTTTAAATCTAGAGGAAGAGGATTTCTTTAGTTTGATTAACAGTCATTCAGCGGAAAAGCAACGATTTATTGATGGAACTTGAGGATGGGCGAAAAGATTTTTTTTTTCAGAAGTAGAGGAATTAATTTAACAATCCAAGCAATTTGAAACTGCGAAGATGGGTGAATATTTAAATATGATCCGGGGATTGATCAGCTGGTCTCGAAGCTCCTGATTCTGAACGATCTGTGAGAGTTACAAAAGCAGTGAATAATGATATTGCATGGTACACTTTATTTTATGAAGAAAAGAAGAGGGCTAAAAGACAACACTTGACCGGTACTTGAAGTAGTTTATCCATAAATATATGTATGTAGATTCTGTTATGTGCAATATGTCCAATAAATAATATTTTATTGAGTGTATATCCTTATATTTTGTGCTTTCCTCGACTTATGAGAAAACCTGAGGAATCAATTAATCGCGTAATTCAAGGACTTACTGTTGGCTTAAAATTTGGAAAAGCCAAAAGAAATATGATTGGATTATATTCTGATATAATCACGATAACTCCTGCATTCGACAGAGAAAATTTGTAGAATTGCCTATTGCTGACAACTGCCAAAATTCTTCTACTTCTAATCCTAGAAATTGTTTCAAAGAAAAATAATGAATTCACGTTAGATTATAATAAGGGGGATGACCTAATATTTTTAATAACTACAAGCTAAGTTTCTCAATTATTTACATATACGATTATATTTTTTAAACACAGTAGTAATATTTGGGACGTAACTAACGTGGAAGAATGTGATATAAAATACACCTTGGTCTCGTATAACACGGTCATATGGCTCCTCAAGAATGTCGTATAATACAAATCTTTGTTATACGAGGTTCAAAGTTCATACAAAAATAGTCTTTACCACTTAAAAAAAGTTTTCTAATATCTTTTAATTACAAATTTATTTGAAAAACTTGAACAACATACATTTAATAGATCATTTATTTGATCTTTGCTATCACTATTCTATATATTTGACACTTTTTCGAGATCGATTGTGAGTGTTTATAATTTCGGCGAATTCTGAAGTCAATTTTTTGGAAGATTCTATGTCAGTCGACCCAATTTTTCCTTGAATTTTTATATTATGTAGTGAGAATCGCTTCTTAAAATTTTCAAATCTTCCTCTACCAACAGGAAAATTGTGATTGCTGATCTTCAGATGACGACTGTTCTGTTCTTTTTAAATTATCATCAATTTTAGTGCTCTTTGAATAATGTTTCTGTCTATAGATATGTTTTAGTCAGTGTTGACTACTGCCTTTGTTATATGAAGCCAAGGTGTACATTTTTAAGGTGTTTCATTTATGGGATATTTGATTTTATATTTAAAACTGATAAAATTTTAGTTTTACAGTATGATAATAAATATTTGGACTACCGGAAAGTTCTGTCAAGATCATGTTAAAGAAAAATCATTTTTTGACAACTTCGGGGATTGCAGAAAGGCTTGATTCAGCTCAACAAATCATTTCGGACCATATTCGAAAACTAGGATTGGTATGGAAATATTCGAGATGGATGCCACATGAGTTAAGTGAGAAGAATTTGAATGAATGAGTCATCATATGCACATCTCTGCTTGCACGAAACAAAATCGAACCCTTCTTGGACCGGATGATAACTGGGGATGAAAAGTTGATTACCTATGAAAACATCGTAAGGAGAAGAGCATATTGTAAATCCCGAAAACCTGCCCTTTCCACCTCTAAACCGAAGTTGAGCCTGATTAAGTGAATTTTGTGTTTACGGTAGGACATTCGAGGACCAATACATTTTGTGCTGTTGAAATCGAACGAAAAGCTAAATTCGGAGAGGTACTGTCAGCAATTGGATGATTTAAAAACATTACTCTAAGAAAGGAGGCAGGCGATGTTCAATAGGAAGGAAATCATCCTGCTTCACGATAATGTTAGGCCACATACTGCTTTGGGGGCTCGTGGGAAACTCGCAGAGCTAGCTAAGCTGGGAAATTCTGTCGCAACCATCATACTCCCCGGACCTAACAACTTCCGATTATCACTCGGTTCTGTCCTTTGCGGGGGAAAAAAATCAAAAACCGCCATTTTTTCGCCCGCAAAAATTCATAAATAATGATGGAAATTACATTATTCGATGTAATGCAACAAAATATTATTTTGTTTTATTATAAAATCGGACAGAACTTTCCGGGAGACCCAATATTATATTTTATTATTGAAATTAATCGATTAGTCGCCTAATTGTATTTATTTAATATATCGTTGGGCCGAAGATATTATTTTAATCGATTTATAAAATCGCTAATCACCGCCTTCGACGATACTATCGAGGGCATCGATCCTTCGCAATTAATTTTTGACGCTCTCGATCAGAATTCCTCTTCGCGGAATTCGAACGATCAATTTGTTAGAAGACGGCGTTTTTATATTACCGCAACGCGGATATTTCGACGGGAGCGCCTCCCGGCGCGGTTAATGGGCGTTTCATTTTATGCGCTCGTCGAAGACATTAACCATATAATTCGAATTGATCATCGCCCGCGCCGAGTTCACTGACACAACATTAATTCGACCGGAGACGGCCCCCTCGCCGCGACGGGGCCTCGGAGGGCGCCCGACGCGACCGGGGCCCTTCGCCCAAATTTAATATTGTAAATATACAAAGTTAAATAGGGAGAAATAATTCGATTCCGGCCCTCGGGGCCCGCAGTTATAGTCTAAGCCGCGACTCTGGCGCGGATTAGATTTAACCGGGTTAGGGTTTTTTGCATTACGCCCGGCTCGAGGGGATCTCCGGCTAGTTTTATCTAGACGCAAAAACCGAGCTTTCGCGGGCGCGGGGGGCGCCGGCGCATTAAAACGCGAAGCTCGGGTGGATTTCTTCGAGGAAAAATGATTCATAAATATGTTTTTTTATCGATTTTATTCTCATAAAATAATTGTATAATTAGTTCGGCGACGAGGCGATTTTTTAATTCTGCGAACGAGAGCTAAGAAAACGGAACGCAATTTTTTATCGGATAGATACGTATGGGCGGCCGTCGAAATTAATCGTCGGCGCCGATCGTCGCCGAACTCGCGGCCGGCGCATTCGGGAATCTTCGGCGGGGAGGCGCGATCGCGTCGACGAAGTTTCGTCGACTGACTTTTCTTCGACTCCGCGCGGGGCTCGCCGGGCGGGGGGGAGGAGGGAGGCGGGGCGACCGCTAAGCCCCTCCCTCGCCCCCGCCGGGCCAATCGACGCGGGCCCATTTTTAAATCCGGCCAATCAAACCGCCATCAATCTCGCGGCGAAGGCCGCGCGAAGGCGATCGCGCTCGCAAAAACGCGCGGCGATCGACTCCGCGCTCTATTTAAATATCGCGATCGAACAAAATTGTTTAAACAAATTGAAAAGCGCGACAAAATTCGCGAATCTCGGGCGAAGCGCGCGATCTTCTCGGTCGTTCGTAGTTCGCCGACGTTTTTAAAAGAATTTAGTCGCCTCGATTCCGCGCGATCTCGGCGCGGAAAATCGCTGGGCGCTAGGCTCGCTCTCGCGGTTCAGTTTTCCGAGCGCGCGAGCGGGACCGTCGATCGGGCGCCTCGGCCCCGCCCCCGGGCGACGGTCGTCGAGCGGGGGGAGGGGGCGGAGGCGGAGCCGCCCGGGGAGCCGGCGCTCAGTTCGCACCTTCGGCCGACCAAATAGACTGGGCGGGCGGCCGGAGATCTTTTTTTTTGGCGGCGTTTCCGTCTTCGGACTTCGCGGGACCCTCGCGAGTCATTCCACCGCCGACCGCCGCCGAGGGAGGTCAGGTTCCGCATTTTCGATACGATTTCGTCGACGGCGGCGTTTACGCTCTCGTAAACAAAACAAACAAACTCGCGCGGACTTTCGCTTCGGTCGACTTCGTTCATCGTCGCAACCGCGAGTCGGAACAATCCGCGAAGTCGCCGACGAACAAACGAACATAGTGAAGTGACACATAGATGTGGGCGGTTTCGCGGGGTTAAGCAACGGCAGGCAAGATATCGGAGGAACGGGATCTGGAAGGCGGACAGGGAGGCGGCTGGATGTGCAGCGAGACGCTGCTGGGCGGCTGGCGGGGCGGCGGGCGCGCCTGGCGGCTGCCGGAGAGCTCGGAGGGCTCGCCCTCCCCGCACCCCTCGCACCCCCACCACCTGGGCCTCAACTTCCTGCCCGGCCCGCCGCTGGCCGCGCTGCACTCCATGACGGAGATGCGCAGCTCCAGCCCGCCAGGCGGCTCGCAACTAGGAGGTCACCCTGGGCTGGCGGGCCACGCGGCGCCCTCCCCCAACAACCCTCACGGCATCGACACCATCCTGTCGCGTCCAGCCCTGGGCCCCCGCGGCCTGAGCCTGGCGGCGGCGGCGGCCAACGTGGCGCAGTACTTCCAGCACCAGGCCAAGCAGGGCCAGATGGACGCCCTGGCTCAGCGGGGCCTCTACTGGCCCGGCTTCCAGGGCCTGCTCACCAACCCGCTCGCGTGGCGGGACAGACTCAGCACCAGTAAGTTTCGCCCTTTAACCGATTTTTTAAAAAACCGCTCGAAACGAAACGCGATTCCCGCCAAAGTCGCTCCTTCGAATCCGAATGATTGTTGAAAATTTTAATCGCCTCCGAAAAATACTCTCCTCTGTATAAATTTCGGGCGACGGTTTCTATAAATAAAATTGTACAAAAACATATAAAAACGTCAAAATTGTTTTTTAACGCTTAACCAAAAACATTTTTTAATTCGCGGACGCGTCAAAATTATTTATACCGATCGTTTTATATTTTGGCGCGTAAATTTCAAATATATTTATTAAATATCAGCGGGTAAATATTCCTAATGATAAATAAATTCCAAAATTGTCGAATTTTAAATAAACCGGATATATTCCCATGCATTGATATAATTATTTTATTAGAATTCATATTTATTTATTTTATTCGACGGCGGACAAACGATATGACAGAAAAATTCTAAAGCTTGTGATTATAAAAAAACGAGAACAAAAGTGTTGATTTAACCATCCAGATGCTAAATGGGTTCAATAACGATTAACTTACATTATTAACCTGAATAATAATTAATCTATTATTTTTGTCGGCATGTTTTTAATTCTTTTGATTTAAAAATTCGATGCTTCTCATCTTAAGATAATAACAAAAATTGAGAGATATTTCAACCCTCATTTTTAAAAAACAACACTAACACAACTAGTGATTTTTTTTAAATTTAATTATATTTAAATATGCTTAATAAATTTTTGAAGCGTTAAAATAAAACGTGGTACAAATTATGATAACTTCAATAGAATCTTTAGAATGTGACACTTATGCTTTTGTCTTGTACATCCCTTTCGACGAAGAGTATTTATATTTATGACGTTTGCTTAATGCCGCTCTACCTGAATATTTTTCTAAACAATTCTCTCATATATTTTGTCATATTTTTGTCAAATTTGGGATCGCTGCCGAGTGAAACTCGTCCGTGTCCGAACAGAATTTAATATAACTCGTTAACGTCGACGGCGTTGACGGGCGCCTCGCGCCCTCCTAGTCCGCGAGGTTTCGATTGCGGAGATCCCGTCGATCCGAGTGTTAACTGCGGGTCCACTATTGGCCTGCGGGAGGGCGGCGAGGTGGGCCGCGGCGGGAGGAGGAGGTCCGGCCGGTGGAAGGAGGTTCAGTAATTGTGTCGACAGCTGGTCATGGCGTTATTAACTTGCCAAATCAAACAAAACACTCGCAAAACGCACACACGCGCGCGCCCTCTCGCGAACGTGTGCACAAACAAATAAATTATATGGCGAACGCGGCTGTGTGCGTGTTGATATATGCCCGACAATTAGCCGGCGCTTATATGTCTATTATGGCCGATGCATATGGCCGACTATCGATAAGGATATCGGCCCTCGATCCTGTCGACCGAACATCCATAAACGCGATGGGATTTGAATATCCGTCATCGGATCGAATAATACTCGACCTCCGACCGTAAATATTATTTTATTTAACGCCCGAAACAAGAAATACATATGTTGTGATTTCTATTACAGCGAAAATACTGTATTCCCTTCTTCGGATCTTCTTCTTTTGAAGAGTTCAAAACTAACGAAGCAACAATTTTGCAATGAACTTCATGCCAATGTCTTCCCATCAGCATTCGAGTCGATTTTTCATCCTTGTTCAACCGTTTAGTGGAACAAAGAAGTGAAAATTTAATCGCTTCATGCTTTTCAGCACTTTATTAATAAGCGCTTAACTTTAACGAACACTATTGATTGTTGAATATATTTCTAGATGATATTAAAATACCGGCATAAAATCAGCTCAAATTATATACTCTTCAACTTCTATAAGTCTGTGCAAAGAGCTAGTTTCTGTCTTAATTAAGAAGATATATTTTTTCATTTAAAGTTATTAAAATCGCTTTCAGGAAATAATGTAATTTTTGTCGTGTAATGATTCTATATTTATTTATTCAGTGTTGGCAAAATGTCGTCCTTACAACCTTTTTTGCATCTTCATTAACACGTTGCGATCCGGGGAACTCGAAAACGCGTCCTCGCAGACCGACGTAGAAGTACGGGGGACGCGTTTTCGAGTCCTCGTTGGCGCTGATGTTAAACAAAAATCATTTATATTTCATTGATACGCAGACCACACTTTGAGAAGTTTTGAACTATTATTTTTTTTTACATAGAGATAACCTTTCTAAACACAACAAAAAAAAATTATTGACGTAACTTAAATGGTATCAGAGTTACATCGATTTAACTGAAGTACTTAACTTTTGCTATTTTTTTCGCGAAATCGCCTGGCCAACGCAAAACTCGGCGCGGAATCCAGCGGACCGTAATGTGTTAATATGAAGAAATCGCAGGAGGGTATGTCCGACGAATACGGAGGTTAAAGCATTATAAATGTGACGTTTTTGACCAATAAATTCCACTTTTTCTTTAACATTTACATTTTTTTTAAGATAAATAATCCAAAATCGCACACCTCTTTGACAGCCAACTAAAAAGTAATCATCCAATATGGTTACTGATGTCAAGATACGTCAGGGGCAAGTGTACCAATACAACAACAAAAATCGGCATTTTATTAAATAATTATTACACTGTTTTTAGGATGCTCAATTATTGTTCTCAATAAACATAATTTTGAAAATTCTGAAAAACGACCCGGGTCGTTGATTATGTACAAGTTCATTGGCGACACGGTCGTGGTCCAGCTCTATTTTAATGCAATATATTTGTAAAAAAAAATGAATGAGTAATTTTATAGTTTAATTGTGTCGAAAAAGTTGATTTAATAATTTTATATTATTAATTTAATATCGGCGCAACGTTGAATACCCCTGTACCGGGGTCGTGTAATGAAATATATCACGGTTAATACAGCAAAGGTGATATGGCCGGAACATTATAACGGCATATGGTCACACTGGCCACTTTATTGGTTCGTACCTAAAGACTGCGAGAGCAATCGGCGGCTGTGCCACATTACCGCAAATTTTACAGCTGAAAGCGGCCGTGAAAAAAAATTAAACGCAATTTTAATTAACAATTTTTTTCCCCCGTCGACAATTGACGTATTTCTCATGGCGTTGTGATACGACGAGATAATGGGCTATAGCTGATAATATTGTCATTTCGCCTTATGTCGCCTGTTATAATATCATATGTATACATATATTGATATATTGAATTTATATATGTTATGATGTGAAGGGGTTATCGTGATAATAATCATGCCGTGTACTTGAGCGTATATGAAATATATAATTAGTAGCTTAACGCATGATTAGCCGTTTAATCTGTTCGTGTCGACATCGACTGATAATAAATTATTATAATTATAATTCCATTGGGAATATTATATATTTAATTAAAACAATCGCATGTGCCAATTCTCGGATAATCCATTCGAATATTAACTATTTATTTCTAATAAGAAAATCATTCTATACATTTTTAAAATTATATCTTAATTTTATTCATGAAAAATCATCAATTTTATACAAAATAAACGATCTATACCCCATTTTTATGTAAACGGGTGCGTTTTTTGTCGGATAGCAACACTGAATGAATACATATAGTCGAAAACCATCCAAAAACTCACGTAAATATTTTCTTGTATTAATATATTTGTTATGATTTAATAAAACAGTAGCATCTGAAATAAGATAATAATTGTCATAGTTTTAAAAATAATTCAGCACTCAAAATCACTAAGATTTTTTTTAGAAGATGCGTTGTTACCAAAGGATAATATAAAACAGTAAACTTATCTAGAATAAATCATACTAGAAATCTGGGTTATGTATTTATGCTTCTAGTATATCCTCATATTTTTTGAATAATTTGATAATATAAATTAAACAAAGATTTTTTTAGAATATAGAGAATTAGCTGATTGTATGTTCGGAAAAATTTAAATATGGTGTTTTTCAGAGGATATTATACCTCTAGACCAGTGGTTCTTAACCGGGGGTGCGGGACAGTTCTAAAAAAATATTTTTTTTGTGATATTTGAAAACTACTTGCCTTACGGCCAATTGTTTCTTTGTTGAAATGTACTATATTATAAAAAGTACATATTTTTTTAAATACACAATATATTTCGCAAAAAAATGTTTTTCAATGGGGTAAGGGAGACATATTTTCAGATTCAAAGGGGTACGGCTCACTAAAAAGATTAAGAACCACTGCTCCAGACTCTAGTAGAATAAATTTCAGCCGAGCGAATCTTTTATTTTAAACAAAAATCAATATTTTGGATCTAATCGGTTTTTAGAACTTTTCAAAATTGGTAAAATAGCTTCTTGAATCGCTGAAAAATTGATTTGATAACATTTTTGTATGAAAATATGAGGAAATATTTTTTTTCTCCTCAAATAAACCAGACGTCTAACAATTTTAATGTATCAATTCCGGAAAAATTAAAAAATATTAATTTTTAATTAATTAGGCGGTAAACCTATAAAGAGGACCATCTTGTATTTCAGCACGTTATCCCTGATTTTTTTTTAAATACAAGACGTACAAACAATTTTTTCCTTTGCTCGTAAAGAAATTATAACTGAACTAATTTAACCAAAATAAATTAAAAGATAATGAATTAAAATTGCTATGAATATTTGAGTCAGTGGAATGCATCTTTTCAAGAACTTGAAATTTGAAGTACCTTCTTGGACAGATGTAGAAACTAGATTAGCTTTTATATTATTATATAAGTTCATTTTATTCGCTTTTCTCAGACTTCATTCTACTCACTCGATGAGTGTATGGGTCTTACCAGAGTTTCGAATGGTAGTCGAGGCCAAAGGAACTTGAGTCTCACACGTGACGCGAGTACTCCCCTTTTGTGACCATCGAATTTTACCCTCTCAGCTGTGTTTGGTCAAGTAGAAGGGGGTTTTCCATAGTATCCGTTTTCCTCTTCTCTATGCGTTATCTGCTTAACAAGTCACAAGTGTTTATTAATCTTTTCGCACAAAAGCAATCATTTCATCATGAAAAAAATCTCCTCAAAGAGGGATTCCCTAGAAAAAAAGATGAGGAGCGAAAGTATCGAGACTAGGCCATTTATTGGTCAACAGTTTAGGGTTTACCTTCCCATGGCATACTGGTTCTGTGGTAAGAAATCCGTTAAAGGCGAGATTTACATATACACATATTTTTTTAGGGGTGCATTATTTTAGTTAAGAAATTATCAACAGGATATAATAAATGTAGAATTATTTTATCAAGGATATATAACAAATTTGTTTCGGGTTTTATGATATTTTAAATGAAATTATCATATATTAGCTAATCTGATTCATTACGAGTTTCCACGATTAGAATGATGGATGTAAATATATCGGCGAAAGAGCAGATTAAAATGAGAACCAATTTAGATAGCGACAACGGCAATAGTTACGTTTAATTGTGTTGACTCACATTGCGTCCCTCGCTCTACAAATAAGCGATCCGATCCGAATAACGATGAGTGATCTCTGTTAGTTCGTTTCAGATAAGACTAGACCGACTCACACCATTGTGGGCCCACTCAACAACACGCCATATGATTTATGTATTCGTAGGTGGGCATTAAAACTTGTTAATATACGATCGTTGCGCGCAAATAGACACACGATAAAGGCTTATTAAAATATCGACGCAAAAGGCGTCGGGACGCCCCTCCGCCACTCCCCCCAACCCACGACTCCGCCGGAATGCTCCGCTTGATTAATGCCCGTAAAATGGCCGACACACCAATTAAGCCATATGGCGGACTGTTTGTCAACTAGTTTACCAATAATTCAATAAGTGATAAGGATAATGACAGGTCCTTGAGTTGTACCTGTCGGGGAACCGTGAACGATGATTTACTCCGCGCCATTAATTGCGATCGGTATTTGGAATACTGAATAAAAAAAATCGTAATAATACGCAGATGCATATCCGCCACTGCATTCTAATCGCAGTTGATATTCTGCAAAAAAGCGGCAGGGCTTATATTCGCAGACAGATCAGAGCCGACGACATTAGTGCGCCAGCTGACGTCCCATTTTTTCTGTTTTCCCACCCCCGAAATGCAGACAGACAAAGGGAGATGAGGAGGATCTGAGGGATCGCCCCCGAAAATCTGAAACAATTCTTTTGATGCCCGATTTTTTTTTGCAATGCCAAAAATCATGTATACGCACACATATATAATGACATTTTAATAATAAGTTAATCATAGTTATGCAAAATTAAACACATTGAGATCTGAAAAAATATATATAATTATGCAATAATCATGAAATCTGATACGATTTTAATTCGGCCGTTTCGAAAAGACGCGCCCTCTAATTTGGCGTCGTTTCCCCATTCTGCTCACGCGTCAGAACCTCCTGTTGGATGTTCCCTCAGCTCTTCTACACGTGTATCCTCCATATACACATACGACACTATTTACGCGTAATGTTTACATGTGTAAGGCTCACGTCTCTTTCCTCGGATAAATTTCGGCGCTTCTCCAACTATACAAAAAAAACAATAATCACATCAATCATTAAAAAATGTATTAAAATCGTATAAACCGAAATATTTAACATTATTATAATGAGATGTATTAAATATTATTTTTAATAAATATATATAGGTTTGAGAATCGCGGTTGCGTAGAGCGGAGGCCACACACTTCCGGCCGTAGACAGCTGTAGGCTTTTGTGCGTTACGTGATAATGTTACCTGGTGTCTATTCGGGCCGCGATAATCTCGTCCGCCATTAAGTGCGCCGCTTTACATACATATGTACATTACCGATATTAGCCTCGTAACATGAGTATCATAATGGTGTACCAAAAGATTGGGATCGGATTCGATCGAACGTAGCGGCGTCGTGTGTACGAGAGGGCGAGAGTAGAATGGACGTCGAGAAAAGTTGAATCTATCCTCAAATAACGCAGTCGGCGTCGTAACGTATAATTATTTGTAGTGAAAATATTTTTTTTTAATTTAATTGGATTTAGTAAATATAAATAGTTTAATTTAATCCTTACTGAACACATATCGTATTCAGATGAGTGATTTTCCGAGTAATTATGAGTGACGCTGACCAACGGAAAATTGTAAAAAAATAAACCGAACTCGAACGGCAAGGTTTTTCAGTACAAAACTAAGAATTTTCTTTACAAAGAATATCATATCTATGACCCCTTTAAAACAGAATCATCGTATACATCAGGTCTAGCCTAACTACGGCCCGCGGGCCATTTCTAATTTTTTTTCCTACGTTTTGTCTTCTTTTGAAAATAAAATAAAATGAAGCGTAACTGTGCATATAAAATTATCTGTTCAACATGAAAATAAACGAGTTGAAAGAGCTTAAATAATTTTAATTTAAATGTTTAAAGATATAAAAGAGTTATGTTCTTTTTATCAGGGCTTCGAATCGGAACTAAATGGAAAATTTTAAAAATTTGAAAAAATCGTTGATTGCTCTTTAAAAATTAGGTTAATGCTCATTCCATAATGAATAATTGTCCCCGTCGAATTTAATTCGTATGTGGCTTTTACTCACACATAGAAATTAAAAAAAATCTGGACATTTCCCCCCCCCCCCCAATTCTCATAAAATGGTCCTTTAATTAGCTAAAAAAATATCATATACAGAGATGAAAACAGAGCATAATAAAATCATAAAAGGCTCTAGATTAATTAAAAACGTTAAATAAACAATTATTTTTAATACTTATATTACTCATCAATTTATGTATTATGCTTAGTATAAAATTTCCTTAATAATGGTAGAAAATATTTTTTTATTCAAGTAAAAACATTTAAAGCCGAATTCAACTGTAATTTTTCTCGGAACCGAACCGATAAATATTTTTTTAATGAACCGTAACGAAAAAAATAACGGTTCAAAGCCCTGCTTTTTATGTTATAATTATTTTGTCATAAACGTATATAATGTTTATCTAGGAAAAGTTTTAAAATCCCTGGTTGCTGCCTTTCGGCTAAAATGTGCCTTAATTAAAAAATAAGTTGATCGAAATATTTAAATCAAAGCTTAAAACCGTTATTTTGCTTTAGAAAAATAACGGTCAAAATAACTAATCAGTTGAACTCTAGGTGATTATTTTTTAATTGTTTATTTGTATTATAAAAATAGAATAAATTGATATTAATCATTATTTCTTTTCGGTTCAGCTCCGGATTAAATTTCGGTAATTTTTAGCGGTTTTCGGTTTTTTGATTCAGTTCGGTATCAAAGTCCTGATAAACATAAAGACTCAGGTCTAAACCGAAAGCTGAAAAAAATGTTATTTAAGTTTAATTCGAAGGAAATAAAAAAATAACGTTTAGTTCCTTCAGTGATTTTGACTTTCTCCTAACTTTTGAATGTAGGTATAACGTTGTGCTTTCATGTTATTTTTGTCATCTTCAGGAATATGAATAAGTAACAGTGATTTTGTCTGTAGAGGCCGAATACGGAGGCTGAGATATAATAATATTCAATTTATCCAAATTTTCACAAATAAAAAAATAGGTGAAACCTTTTCGACGGTCAATAATAAAGTAAAATAAAATATGACTACCAATGTCAATATACGTCAAGGAGAAGTGTAAGACAACAATAAAAATGTTAATAATTGAACTCATGTATATCATATTTTATTATATGATTCAGAGAAAGGATGAATCACAAACAATTCAATCGGTTATTTATTCTGTAAGAAAAATTCGGAGGCTCAAAAATATGTGTAAATATATTATTTTTTTAATTTAAAATTAATTAATCGCAGTTAACCATTTAAAGATAATACGTATTTATTAAAAATCCAGTTAGGACAACAGGGTCAAAATCTGGCATTGGATTTTGATAATTGTAATGGGGATAAAAGGGATGCAGGGGCAATAAACATTGACCTTTCACGGGGAGGGGCGGGGGCCCGCGTCCCTAGCCCGGGGCGCCGGGGTTGGTCGGGCCCCTCGGTTTTAACGGCCCGTTTACGACTTTCAGTATGTTACGACTAACGAAAGTAGCGGTCGTTAAATCAATTAGGGACTGCACGTTATTGTGCCTCTATCTCTCCGCATTATATCTTAATGCATATTACTATGTCAATGTTTGCCGGCTACGTCTCGCTACAGTTTCGGAAATTATTAATTTAATTAAATCTTTATTGCCCGACCCCCGCGGCCAGTTTAACATTAACAACAATTGTTCGTGACGAGATTTATCGCTGCCCTGATTGAGTTTGATTAATCTCAATGGCATGGCTGTTAAGCCGACACCGTAATTGCGGTCGAATTATGCCTTTTTTTGTTGTTGATAACGATTAAAAAAAAATCATAGCGTCATCAATATATATTCTGTGCGTTTTTCGGGGTTTTTCGCGTCATCCGAAAATAATCCCGTTTCTACACGTAAAAATATCTCTTACAAAGCCGTTTACGTGTATAAATCAGCTTGTAATTCCTTTATTAAAGCAACAAAATGCAGTGTCCTCCTCCCCCTCACCACGGCTCGGGCAGAGGGCGGAACAATGCCCAATTTGTAGGATTAACAGGCTAAATTATAAAACAAAAACATTCTTTGTATATTTTAATAGTCTCCCGGTACGACCCGCGTCCGTTTAATGTTTTAAATTAACAAAATAAGTGGTCTCCGTAATTAGCGGGGGTGTGGCAGTTAAGCGCCGATGGGAGGAGGCGGGGAGGAGATGGAGCAAACTCCGGAGCGGCACTCATGAATTCCACAATTCGAGGGAGGAGTCTGGATTTTGCGTTATTGTCAAGTGGACAATTAAATTTTGTACATTTAATTTTAATTAGATTAAAACTATACGTATAATAACGGCTCGGCCGATTCAATTACGCTCGAACATATCAAGTAATGCAGAGTGTTAACATTGTCTGCACGCCATCTAATTCGGTACGTCTCACTCGCGTAATGAAACAAGTTCCTAATGAAAAGCAATGAAATTTTCGGCATATACCGAACCGACAGTAATTATATCTCTGGTGCTTTGGACCGGTGTTGCCGTATGGCAACATCCTGATCCGAGTCCATACGAGCACGTGCAGGATAGTTTAACGTCCCGTTTATACACTGATGCACCTAATAACTGCATATTGGACGTAATACGTTTATATATCGCCATAAGATTACATCAATCGGATACGATTAATTATAAATCAATGACAAAAAAAATCAATCATTGCAAAAATTTAATTAAAACTACACTTCTTAACATTATCAAATATTTTTAATACATTTTTCATATAAATAAATAAGCAACATATTATTAATTGGGATAGTTAATTACATAAAATAAACAATTATTAAAAACCCACTTGTACACAGGTCGCGTCAATAAATTTCGCGAGTTGAACAAACATAATAAACTTCATGTTTGTTGACGTATTTGCTTCCATTATTATTTTTTTAATTTTTTAACAACATATTCTTAGATTATTTAATTTTTTTGCATTGATTAATGTTAAATGAAGAATAATAACCAGTGTTTAGGCTTATATGTAACATGCATATTATTTAGATAATGTAAGTTAACGGCGATTGAACTATAGTAGGTTTAATATTTATTTAGAAGGTTTGGCGCGTTGGAATTAATTAATTTAATGCCATTTATCCTTCGCTGAATAAATAATTATAAACAAAAAATATGAGTTTCAATCCAACTGATATAATATTGAAACCAGTGTCGTGATTTTAGACTCATTCCCCTTGCATCTTTATCGATTTTTTATATAGGTAAATGGCGCTCTTTCTGTTATGCCATTATTAGTTATTATAAAAATATAGGAATTATGAAAATCTAGTGAAAAATAATTATCACAAATAAAAGAACTCGTTTATTATCAAATCACAGCACTGAATACATGTATTTTTAATATTAAATCCATATAAATTTATTATTTTATTCATGTGACATCATTTTTTTTTAACAATTAATTTATATTCATATTTATGCGCCAAGTGTATATTTGTACACGATAGCGTGTAAAAAATATATATCTGTCGTGTAATATTAAAATACGTATTAAGTATAAGATTTGTATGTTTATTAATATTAATGGTTTATCAAAATTGTACTTTAGTAAATCATAATTTAGTATACTATGAATTATTATATTAGTATACAGTCAACCCTTCTATAGCGTTCAGATAGGTACCATGCTATAGAAAAAAAACGCTATAGAAAGTTAGGCACCAAGGTTAGAGGTCAAAGGGATCGTTTTTTTAGTTAATTATTTTAAAATGCTTTAGCATATGTTGAATAAATAATAAAAAGGTAAATATAAATTATGAAACCTTTTCAGAAATATGTTTTTATTTAGGATACATATTAATATAAAATAAAAATATATTAAAAATAAACAATAATTGTAGTAAGATAAAAAAAGGTGTACATTTTAAATTGGGTAACTATGCATTTAATTACTGGCAGAGTCTAATACTAATATCACGTTCCATAGAGACTTTTGTAATATTAATACCAGTTGTTCAATTTAATAAAAAAAATAGAATGAGTGAAAACCCCTTTATCACATAAATACCTAAAGCCTTAAAAATCGTATGCATCGATTTACTTGATCATAATTTGTTCCACGACTATACAAGTAGAAAAATATTTTCTAACTGTATTGTGATGAATATCCCTGGAACGTTTTTAGACTGTGATTCACCAAAAAAAGAACAGAACACGCTTAGCGAGTTAAAGGGGAAAACAGCTACTGAAAATTATTTTCTAAGTGCACGTACATATTTAAAATGCACTTTAATAATATATTTACGAAAATTCTAATTTAACCTTGAAAATATTGCGTTTTGTAAAATGAACGCTATAGAAGGGACCAATAACCGTCGTAAACCCTACAGAAGGGTTGAATATATTCAAATTATGATCCAAATTGATATCATCATCATCATCATTTGCTTGTCACAAGGCTCTCACTCGCTGAGGGCATGGACCTTACCAAACTCTCACATGGTAGTCGAGGCCAAAGGAACCTGAGTCTCACACGTGACGTGAGAGTTCCCCTTTCGTGTCCATACAGCGGGGATCCGAGCCGTCTTGGTATGCGGTTTTTTTTATAAAGAGTTTCCCTCTCTTGGCCATTGCTGGCATTGGGCGTACATCTTCTATCATGTTGGTATCGGATTTTACCCTCTCGACTGTGTCCAGGCAAGTAGGAGGGGGTTTGTCTCGGTATTCGTTGTTCTCTTCTCTAAGGCGTTATCTGCTTATAACGAGTCACGAGTGACAAGTAGCGGATATATTTCCCTTAATTAACTCTATTTCTACTGACTATTGGTAGCTGGCGGAAAAGTTTTACAAATTTTGGTGTGATTGGCAATGTCAAATGGAAAATCACACCAAAACCAATATGGCGATTCCAGAGCCTCTCACAATAATAATCCCCTAACGTTATATCAACATTGAGGAAATAGAGACAGAATCGCTAAATGAGTTAAATGCAAATCTGAAAATCGCTTTGAAGATTGGAAAAACTGCTCATAATTTTTTTGAGAAAAAACAAAATTCCGCGGATTATTTTTTATCTCACATTGCATATTATTAGGCTTACTATAATTAACAGTAATTTGACATTGCAGTAATCTAGCTAATTAATTATTTTATTAACCCAAAAAAAAAAAAACTTTTAATATTTTCATATCCAAATTATATTTGTATAATTTTCAGCGATCGCTTTCATAATCCATAGACACGCAAACATCGTACAGGTCCCACAGCAATTCTCAAAAACTTTGTTCATTCATTATTATTTATCTTATCGGATACGTGTACATGTGTGCGGTTTCCTTAGTTTCCATCGCAATTATTTTGCGAAAAGCTTTTACGCGGTGTTGCCACATTAAAATACATCGTGTTCCACTCACTTTTGCGAAAATTTGCGCCCGTGTTTGCGTCAGACACAGCTCCCCGTCCACACCCACACACACCCAGCTTTCCAGGGGCGTGCGTGGCGGCAGTAAACATTCAGAAATCCCCCGTTTCCACTAAGCCACGAGATAAACTTTGCCGGTATCATATAAACTGAATCATTACAGTCATTTGTACGGCTTTATATGTTTTGTTTAATTAACGCTTAGCTCCGCTCTTGTAATACGCTTTTATGTTTGTATTATTCGCATATAATTAAAATTTACTTCTTAAATTTCCTATGACTACTGTATATGTATAAGATTCGGTTATGAATAAAATTAAATGAAAAATATGCCGAGTTTCTCTATCAAACATATGTATTACAATTCACATGTTCGTATAAAAGATTAAATTTATACATCATATGTGGGAAGAATCGGATGACAAATCGACAGATGCGAGTATTAAATTGGTTAGATTCGTATTTAGCATCTTCACACATCAGTGCTACATTCTCTTTAATGTGAGCGTTTTAAATATAAATACAAATTTCAGAGATGACCAACGATTAATCATTTTTCACGTATTCACGTTGAGGATCGTAAAGTCTTTATTTTTTTGTCGTGCGCATAAAAACGCAGCAATAAAATGTATTAATATATACATTTATTCGCGAGCCGATGCTGCAGCATCGCTGGTTTTAAGTAATGAGAAAGATCTCAGAATGAAGCATGCGGCATTATTATATTATGGCCTCCATTGGTTAGGATTTAATTTTGTAGCGAGCACATTTAGTTTAAGCAGCAACGTATTGCCGGTTGAAAGTGGATACGGAGTGGGGGGTGGGTTGGGGGTGTTATAACACGGCCTGGGGGGTGCTGAGACCGAGGGCTGCGGTCGAAGCGAGAATTGAGCCTTTTCCATTTTCTGAAAAACGACAAATGCAAAAAAAATGTATGCCGTTGTTCTCGTTCGATTGAGGATCTTATCGAAACGTAATCAGTTTGCGGAGAATTCGTGCTAAAGATCATCGAAAAAAACGTATAAAAATTATTTTATTAATTTCTTGAATATATTATGACGTAATATAGTTAATATTATAATTCTGATTGATTAATAATTTATGAATACGTATTATTCATATGAACACATTAATATATTAACGCAAAAAAATATACAATCGATGCATAAAAAAGAAATAAAAATTAATGTAAACATTAGAATGCGATTAAAACAACATCACGTGAATTCAGATATACTCACAATTTGATTAACACGGCTTCTGTTTTAACAAAAAATTAAGTAATATTTAAATTGAGAAATAAAAATGTAAAATCTTTAGCTTCATAGATTCAGTTTGGATTTGATTCAACTCAAAAAATAAAAGAATCCAATGATTTTGATAGAGAATACTATTCAAAAATATTTCTTATAGATTACTCCATTGGGTGAAGCCAGGGTATAAGATTATTCTTTAATATTAGAATCAACCATTGACATATTTAATCTTGTTAATCGTGTAAATCGAGGGATGGGTATATTCTTAAAATGTGATAATAAAAAAAATTGTAGTTTATTTCATTATTTTGTGATTTACTTTGCACGTAATTAATAATTTTGTTTCATCTTTATAGATCTTTTAATATTCGTAAGACATTTTCTAATAATTTAACGAAATTTTAAAAACATATTAATAATATTGGTATCTAACAATACGTCATTATATATTTTTTTATCAGTGATTTATTAATTTTAATATAATACTGAGCAGAAAATTTATGGATATAAGTGATTTTTCCCGAGTTAATGCATTTATTATCAAGCAGAAACTATGAAAGAATGTTTTTTATAATTCAATAATTAATAACCATGTCCAAACTGTTTGTGAACGCATCTGAAACTCACAAAATTATTCTTTGGTGATTGGAAAATCTAAAAAAAACATTTAAAGGGACAGAAATAATAAATCTTCCTATTAATTATTATTCAGAAAAGGGACACCGATAGAAAAATCTGAAAGATTTTTTTTAAAAGGAAGAGATTGCCACAGAAAGCAGTACTGTTACTTTCTTGATATCCTTTGTAAAGTCGTCATGACTTTATTAAATTAAAAAAAAAATACGATCCTGGTATAAAATAATACTAATAATAATTTGATCGTGGAGGAAAATTTTACCAGATTTAGAGAGATTTTTTTGATTTTAACCTGCGTAATACAAGTGATTGAAAATATCGATAAAAAACCATTGAGTGGTTAGAATACTAATCATGCATTCCGGATTTTCAACGTAAACACGATGCGGATATTATTTCTAATCTGTATCAAGAGAGAAACAAAAGGTAGAAATTAACTCTTGATGGATTTAAATAAAAAAGAAACTTCAAAATAATAAAATAAATTGTTTTCAAAGATTTTTGTAAGCAAACCAAAGTCACAAATCTATTTGTAATTGCATTTTTCAATGATTCGGATTATCCATGTTTTTCCATTATCCGTGCAGCCTTTATCCACTATTATTTTGGATAATTGAAAATGTACTGTTATTGAAAAGATAGACTATCGACCAGATGTTTCAAAAGTATTCTTGGCTACTCTGGGTATCTCGCTAGAAAAATATCCTAGAAATGTAAAATGTCACAAAGCTAGAGGAACCAAAATAATCAAAGATGTACGGATCGAAAAGAGCCACAATCGTTTTATTATTAATTATAAAAAAAATCATTTAATCAATATAACAAGATATGCGTTATTAAATCTTACTTGCTCTCAGATTAGTCAAAGCCAACAAATATCCACGACGAAATTGGCAAACACCCCATCGGTTTTCGCGATCGAGGGTCAACCAATGTAAATGAATTGTCGAATCGCTCAACGAGCCGGAGATTGCGTGGCCACGAGTTTATTGCACGGAAATGGCAACGTGTTTGCGGAACCGAGTTTACAGCCAACGCCTTAATAATGTATTACAAGATTGCGGTCCAGAGTCGATCGGCCATATCCGTGCCCGAAAATGTTGCTCGCAACGATAAACCGGCGGGCCCAAGCTGTCGTCTCAAAACGTTCATACAATAATTGTCACAGAATCGCATATGATATTGCCGAACGAAAAAAAATGGACAATATCGATATATACACATACGACGTCGCGCAAATTTATACAGTTTCCCGGTCAGTCAGCGGCTGTGTATAAAAACATCCTTACAACGTTTCGTCGCCATCTAGCACCGTTCATCCAAACTTTAGCGTTATTGAATTTTCTCTGACCATGCATCCCTACTAGATATTGATTTAGTTCGTCGCAGACTCGTAGCGGCTTAAGGACCGCGTCGGGGCCGCGGATAGAACGTCGCAAGCGACAGGGATAGCGCAGGACGCCGAGCCCGTTTCGATCCCGGGAGCGGGCGTCGCTTGCGACGCCCTCGCTCCGAGCGGGTTTCCAATGTTTTGATAGCTAACTGTGGCGGGATAGTGAATATCTTCCCCAAGGGGGTGGTAAAGTATTTGCAGAGGCGTCTCGCTCACGGTTTATTAAAGCATGCATACTAACGTCTGAGTGTATTTATACAGGTAATACGTATTGGCAATGTATTTACAGCTAAAGTAATGGCTCCGAATAAAACAAAAGTAAACACTGTGAATTTCAGATCCATATAAAAACACGTTTAATCTACCACAGAAAGCATATCAATTTATATCTATGAAAAAATAAAAAAAATCTTTGTCTAATATGTCTAAACATACGATAAATATATTAATTTGGGCTTAAGATTTATGATGAACCGATAAAGATTTAAATATCATACATATTATATACACCCATCCCGCGCTTAACACGATTTAATCGAAAAAAAAATCGATTAAATCTTGCTTTGTAGACGTTAGATTTTGTAGGGACTTATTATTAATATCGCACGTTCAATAGGAGGTGAGGGATTGGAGGATTTAGCTATCAAACAAAATTGATTGTTTGAAGAACAGGAGTTAAATGTAGAAGAATTAATTGATATGACACAAGAGTTCCTCCTGAAATCAGAAGCGATACCGAAAGCGACACTGAAAGTTCTTGTCCATTTTCAACGATTACTGCTAAAACAATAATGGCGATCTAGCAGAACTTATCTTCCGTGTTAAGCGAGGGATAGGTGTATTTATAGGAAATGGATATAATTTTTTAAAATATATTTTTGGGCGAATCTTGTTGCTAATTTGTCGAAATAATATTTTTTAGATATTAACCTTATTTAACAATTATTATATTGACTAAAAAAAATAGTATATTCAAATTAAATATAGGAAATATATATAAATGTCCTTCATTATTTTTTATAGAGTAAGTAATTAACAAATGTTATCGCGCAAAAAAGATACGGATGATATGATCATAATATCGGCCCATATGTCCGAATAATATGAATAATTTACTGACGAATTCATGTTTATTGCCATTTCTTATGTTCTTATTATTTTTAATCAGCACATTTAATTGTTGAGCTTTGAACACAACATGGCGATTTTCTTTTATTTAAGTCATAATTATTTTATCTATCTAAAGCATGTGCAAATAATAATTGTGTAATTACTGCATAATTTGTAAATACTTTCAGTTATTATTTTGGGTCCTTGCTATATCTGTAGTAATATATGTAAATAAAACAATGAATTATTAACATCAGAACGTTTGAAAGTGGATTGAAATAATTGTGGGATTTATTGTAACAAATTATAAAAATTATGAGCTACAAAAAATCGCTCTTAAGCAAAAATTAGTTAAATGATTCGTTTTTTGAATGATTTTTAATTAAACTCGCGTGAAAAAAAAATAATGGTTCATATATATATTTTTTGGTACGCCACTGATAAAATATAACAAGCATTCTGTCGGATACATGGTAGAGGAAACGTGTGAACGTCGGAAAATTTTCTTCAACTTTTATAGAGATATGAAAAATGTGTTCGGAAACTTTATGAAGCTTCGACTTTCATTGTCCTATAGATATAACTATCATGGCAGTAATATTATTTATAATTAATAAATACATAATTCCCTTAAAAAATAAAAAAACGATCAAAAATAATTAATTCATCGATTGATCAATGCATTTAATATTATTGCATTATTGATGACGGTTTAAATTAAATATATAAATATTATTTTCGCATTTTTTCGACTGTACGTTGCTGCATTCGGCTACATTGTGCGAACGCGGAGGGAAAACACGAACTGTAATATGATATAATAAAAAGTGTTCGGGACATTTTATGTTCGCTATGATTATACTGTTCGGGAAGATATAAGCCAATAATGTAAGACTCTATGGCCCGTACATTCAGCCATGAAATCTCCTTGAAAGCCTCCACCCCGTGTATACATATGTAACCTACACCTGACTCATGAATACCTGAACTATATTGTTCCATTTAATGGCACGATACCACTCGTATAACCATTATTAATATCATAAAACATGAAATATTGCACGGCGATAAAGAACAAGGGATTAATGTGCATAACGCATATTTTTGCATGCGTAAAATCACTGACACCCACACTGAGATGCGTATCAGGGCGATACTTACGGCCATATGGCGAGTGATATTGTATTTATACGGAAAAATTGATCGTAGTCCTTGGCGAAAATGGCGCGCGAGTATTTCGCAGGTCCAATCAGAACGTGCTTCGAGATAAAATGTTGATGATGTAGCGAAATCTTGGACGTCGGGAATATGATGAGACCCGATCAGCTTTCCGACCACGTACAACCATCAGAGCGAGCGACACTTTTGTCAGTTTATGAAATTGGATGTCCGGCACTCGAGATGAAACTTGCATCGCCGTTTCGCAACAATATATCCGATCCTTATTCACTCGAACATTTCAAAATTGAGCAATTAAGGCGGACCAAAAAATCAAGCTCCCGGTTTTCAATAGAAACACTGAGCAATGCATCTCGAAAAAAAAATCGGTAATTACCACCATCAAAAGAAACTAATGGTTCGATTCGAAAAATGGTGCGCGATAGAAATGAAACGCATTAACATCCATGGTTGTTATTAAAACGTGCCATCATCAATAAACCATACACACTGTATATGATATAATGAACTCGGATTGAATGCATACATGAATATGTGACTTTAGAAAATGACCGGGGATTACAAAGCGGATAATAGAACCGAACGTGTTACACCTCAGCTGGAAAAGATTAGGGATACGCCTTCGCTTTATTTTTCATAAAAAAAATATCGAGATAATATCCGAATATTCCGGCGTTATAGATATATTCGGGAATAATTGCGTTCTAGATATCATTAGCGCAATCTTAAATCCATTACGTTGTTGGGATATCTGTATATGTACGAATGTAGGGCCATAGATGTTTGGATCCATTAACATGTCCTTACCAGTGGGAGTTGAACCTTAATGCCGAATTTGCATAAGGCAGCGCTCCTCAAAGGCCTCGGGTCGTATTTTTTGCACGGATAATGACCGAATAATGGCGGAAAGGTTTATTGCGGAAATAAAAACATATTTATATTCACTGCGTGGCGAGAACATTAGATATAAATTACGTTTAATAAAATTTCATACGATATTTAATGCGATATATTAGATTCTAAATAATTTCGTTGGGTACGTATTAATTTTTTTCGCATTTGAGAGCCACTGACCGAACATTCGCGCCAAGCCGCAGTGAATTCGGACAGTTTTGGCAGAGCGGGAAATTGTGGAGTCATTTGTAGGCAATTTAGAGTCATTAGTCTGAATTATGCGGATCAATAGTCATCATCATCCGACTCCCTGGCGAACGCCACTCTCCTCTATCCACTCTTTCGCCGGGCGCCCGTAATTAATGGGAGATGTTTGATTTTAATCAGAAGATGAGATTTTTTTTTCGCCAGAAATACGCCATTTAAAATTAAATCCGGATTCGGCCGCAGAAATTTCATTAAAAAATATAATTTAAACGTTTCGCAAGGCGCTATTAAATTATTGCATAAATATTAGCAAACAATCATTGAGGTCAATGATTATTATATCGAATTAGATTTGAATGGTAATTAATTTGTATACGCGCCGCTTTTGAAATGGTGTAAAATGAATAAATTCATTTTTTCGATTTTCAGCGCGCCCTCAATTTTCCGCGCCACGTGAAAATATAATCCGCTGCGTGTGCGGATTATGCGAAAAAAATGAGTTTTCGTGATGTGAAAAATTTATATAATGAAAGCGTAA
This sequence comes from Philopotamus ludificatus, assembly GCA_022495035.1. Taxonomy (NCBI): domain Eukaryota; kingdom Metazoa; phylum Arthropoda; class Insecta; order Trichoptera; family Philopotamidae; genus Philopotamus; species Philopotamus ludificatus. The sequence goes on along the minus strand of JAGXCT010035957.1, from coordinate 43,591 downwards.
CGACAAACGGATATCGTTTATCTGTCTCCATGAAAACCCATTATTTTTTCGGTACAAAAACACGGCCAACGCTAAATATTTATGCGAATGATCCGGCTATGTGTTTTCATGTATACTTCATCGGTGGTGTTAGCGGTAATCCCGGAGAGCGGCGGATAAAAACCCCTTGATATATTACCTTCATCATCGGGTGGGGAGGCGGGTTTGAGGGGGGAGGACGGGATGGTATGGGGGGAGGTGGGATTGGGTGGGAGGATTTGTGAGGTGGTTGGAAGCGATGGGAGGCTGCGTTATCCCGCCGAACACATTTTATTTACTAAGAGACGAACGCGTATTCCTTCCAATCGAGCAAAGTTTTAAATATTTTATCAATCTTATGATCATTTAAATATTTTTTAACGACGTATAAAATCGGCTAAAAACTAAGATATATATTTTAGTATATCCAGAAAATAGTCAAACATATAAAGAACATAAAAAATGTTTGATTTTCGGGATTTTAGAGTCAAACTATATTATATATATTTATGTCTCTTTTTATGCGATAGATATGTTCCATAGAAAACCGCATAAAAATACCTGATTCCCATAAAAAATTGAGGGATAGGTTCCACGATTTTATAAAACTAAATCAATGACTTAAAATGTACTGAAAATCCTTCGCTATCTGTAAATTGTTTATTAGCCGAAGAACACGAAAGAAAAATAAAACCGAAGAGAATTTTCTTAATTAAATAACCACTTTATAGGATATATAGGAATTATTTTTTAAATTAAATTAATAATAAAACAACCCTCGAATAAGGTAATAATTTGGAACATAAAATTGTCCCAGCATTAAAAATTGTTCTTATTATCTTTTCATTAAACTGAAAGACTTACCTATCGCCATAGATGGTTCTTCTTTTGTAAAGCAATCTAAAATTGCAATTTTTTTCTAATGTAATAGCTTTTCTTGATGTTTTTTTATCCATTGGGGAAAATTAAACGCAAAAGTCACGACTTTAATTCGTGTTAAAATACTCCGAAACACATCCGCATAAAAAGAGACTTGGGTATATGTTTTTCATTTGATGAAATCATTAGATAAAAAAATATGACAATATAATAACATCAATAGGATTATTTTAATTTTAATTTTTCCAAACGTATTGTCACAATTTTTGAGTCAAAAAATGTTGGTACTCTTTCTGACGTATATTGACATTGGTAGCCGTATTGAATGCTCACTTTTTTGTTAGGTGTTTTCGAAGATGTTTTACTTCAGGAATAAATGGATAATATGGAAGGATTTTTGGCCAAATTACACCGTTATGATTTTCAGCTTCCGTATTCACTAGAGCTACTCCAGCGTCTTCTTACTATTCCCATCGATGAAAAAAAACCATAATAGGACACAGAATTGGATTTCAGAAGAACTGATAAAATTAAAAAAATATAAAATGGTTAAATAAATAAAGATTATTTGAGAAAATATATTTTTTTTGTATAAATCTCGTATAATAACTAATTATAATATTTATATAGATTTTTATAGTATCAAGAAATGAATTTAAATTGTCAAATAATATCACGGTGTTTCAAAACCGTGTGAAAATAAAATAATAGATTAAATAATTTTTTCGCCATACGATTTTATGGCTGAAATATGGACTCGGTTATATTTTTTATTGCATTCTATAATTAAAAAGCAGAATTGTATCATCATTCATCGCTTATATCATGTTTGCATTATTATATAACACAATTTAGCAACACGTAATACGATTTAATTAAGATATTACAATGTTACAACATCTTTCGTGTCAAAAAAAAAAAATTACGAGACTTGCTACCGCCGTTAAAAATTATTTTCGTACATTTGTCGTAAGCATAATGACTTGTCGAAATTTGGTTACCAGCACGTCGACATTTATCTGCCAGCAGATCCGGCAATGAGTGACAGATAGTCGCTTCTGCCACAGTGATAGATTGCGGATTGTATTTTAATCTTTTTTTACCCCCGGTTTGCCTTCCATCCCACAATATACCAATGGTGATTTATTTTTATTTTTTTTTTCAGTGTCGGCGAATGCGTTGGGCGTGTCCTCGCATTCGGACAAGGATGGCAAGAAGAAGCACACGAGGCCAACGTTCAGTGGCCAGCAGATATTCGCGTTAGAAAAGACATTCGAGCAGACCAAATATTTGGCGGGGCCCGAAAGAGCAAAGCTGGCGTACGCCCTAGGAATGACGGAATCACAAGTCAAGGTTTGTGCTTTTATTTTTTTTTCAGTGCCAATTCTCACCCCATTCCGCGGAATTGTTCAGCGGGCTAATAAACAAGATTGTTCCGCGAGTCTGAACAACTCAATTAAACTAATAGGAGTTAGGGGTTCCTAATGTGTTGAGAGGAACGGATCCCGATTCAATTGTCACGTTCGGTTAAACAAGAAATAAATACAAGTCGACCGTTTTATCCGAAAGCTCAAGTACCAATACGTCCCCCACTGCATTGTTTGCGGATCGAGATTAGGGTTGCCATATACGAAGCAAGTGTTGCAATTTAATTATCTATACATTACTCTGATCAAAAGTTAAATAATTCAATTACAAAACATCCACTTTAATTTTATACATAATTTATAAATAATACATTAATCAAATTTTCATCTCATCGCAATAAAAATTATATTTAAAATAAATTGCAATCAAAAATATTATTTAAAATCGTATACATTATTGGGATTATTATTAGGAATAGAGTGCAATATTTTGTGGCACCCCTGCAATTTCTTCTCCGACGTCAATAGCAGGAGCGTGCACGTATCAATGGCAATAAGCACCATAACGTATTCAAGCGCTGATATTTATAACAATAAAGCTTTCAGTGTAATGAGCCTCTAACCCAATTAGGCCCACACATCCCGAGGGTGACTTTGTTCACCCCAAGCGCAAAACGGCGTATCGTCAATAGCCAAACACACGGGGCGATAATGAAAAAAACACACGATGACAATTCATCGAAGCGAACGACGAGACGATGGACAGTCAATGAGATCTGACAGTTTGATCGTGTCAAAACTACATTTCGACAGATAGAAAAGCGGTTCAGACGCCGCCGAGGCGTCTCATTTGATAATTAAACGAGTTCTAATCAACAGATGGCTTTTCGATTAACCATATATATAAATAAATAAAAATAATGGTAAGAGATGAGAAATAGTATAAATTAAAATATATAAAATCGATTAAATTTCTTCTGAAAATGAATAAAAATTTATTAGATTGCGTAAAAATTAAATTTACACGGTTTTAATTAATTTTACCTAAACATATATTATTCCAGCATCGCCATTATCAGGGGATATCTAATTTATTTTAAATGCTAAAAATATTCTTTAACATCATAGGTAAATTTGTAATTTTTTAAAATGCTTTCACCCCAAAAACAAAAATAATTAATTATGATATGCTAAATAATTTGGTCTATTTTTTATTTGTTTCTATAATGAATATGACGCGTAATGACACGCGCACTCGGCGATGTCATGCCGCAGGCAGATCTCTTGGCACCGACTGAGTTCTAGCAGCACGTGTCACTCGCTTTTAGCATATCGTACCGGATGCGAGCGAGAAAAACATCGCGCCAGTGGCAACATAAGCGAATATTATTGTTTTTAATTTTTTTCGCAATTGACATGTAGAATTTATATTAAAACAGTTATTCGAGAAAAATCAAAAACCTACCCAATACGGCACGGCTTGGTTAAAAAATGATATATTAAAACTTTAGTTTTCCTAATTGTTGTGCCGATGAGCTTAAAAAGCTCATCTCATTAATATTTTATTATTAAACAAATAAAAAAACTATTAACATATTATTTAGATTCTTGATATTCAGACTATAAGCTTTAACCCTTTGGCAGTTTAACCACTTCATGCGCGTTGACCCGAATACGCGTCAAGCAGAATCGTTCCAATTTCCGCGGTCACGCGTATTCGTGTGAAGCCAGATGCGCGCTTAAATAAATTAGAGGTTTATTATTGTATCTTTTCGTCAATTTTATTCTAATTGCATTCTCACTTTGCTATAGCCTGGTAATAGATTTTCAATGCATTTTATGACTTTACATGCAATACGATTTTTTTGCGTAAAAGTGCAAAAAAATGTACTGAAAAGTGTTGAAAAAAATATAAAAACATTTTTATGTTTTTAATATAAGTATATGCCTCAAATTAAAATCAAAAAATACATTTTTTTAGAACGTTTTGGCAAAAATAATTCGCGAATGAAGTGGTTAATAAAAATAATATTTACTATACCTAAAATGTTGATTTTTTTTAAAACTCTGCCCGTCTCAAAGACGTACTAAACACTTAAAGGATTAAATCTTATTTTTGTTTGGCAAATTAACATTGCCATTTTGATCTAATATTAAATTAAATGCCCAAGAATGCCTTGATTACATTAAAAACAGTCAAGACACACATATAAAAATCGTAGATAAGGCTAAGAACTCAAAAACAGTCTTTAAAAGTATTTTAAATAAAATTTAGAATCTTTGTTTGATTTGATTCTCTGGTTTTGAATAAAAATTCGATTAACAGTCACCGTGATTTAATTCTTTATGAATGGATTTTTTTTATCTATCTCATTATTTATTACAAGTGTATCGGCTAATTAAAGTGTTTCTAGAATTCAAATTTTCAGGGGAATCAATCCAACATCACTACTGTGAATTAATGTGAATAATTTATATATTTTTAAACAAATTTTAGCATTTATTTTTTAATTATTAATTCTTCTAAGCCTTCTCTACCTATTATATATATATGCGAAAATGATGGTATCAGAATATAATCCAGTAAATTTTATGGATCATTAAATCATAATCATCAAAAAAAAAATTAATCAAAGCATTAAATAATATAATTTCAAAAATGGATATGTTCTAATTAAAAAACGCATATAACCGAGTGTTCCATTAATATTTAATATGATAATTAAATTTGTCTGAGTTACATGCTAGCACAATTCCAATATTAATCCATAGCTTTCAACGCAGCCTCTCACAATACGCCATTCATAATTTTATATTGAATTATTTTAATTTATAATACACAAGTTTTAATGAAATGAACGCGATTTTCTCATTTGACTAATGCGAACTATGCGTGCCACTCTGCGTACGTATATTTATATATCCACGATGGGGTTATAAATGGTGATTAAACTTTTCATTATGAAAACGGCATCATATCGGAGCAAATCAGATTACATCCCCTATCTATGGAATCCCATAACAACTAAATCGCGTATATGACTTTTAAATCGAATCAACGTTCATTTGATTTGGCATCAAATGGACGCGAGTATAATGGATAAATTCCATTACTGGTTATTTGCGAACGGAGATGACATTCGATGGGGATGAATCGAATATTGCAATGTTTTCAACAATGTATGAGAGGCGATGCACCAATGGTTGCCGACACGGGTATGATGTACAGAGAGTGAGGTTAACTGGGATAAATTGAATTGAATCACTCTCTGGGGAAGAGCGCGGTGTTTGTTACAAATGAAATACATCTTCAGTGGGGCGCTAGATAGAGTACAACGACTTCATAATAGTACTATGTACAACTTTATCATTGTTATTATTGTTTACGATTATTGTTACTGTCGGCCGTTACGTTTTCGGACAACGGTCGCCAAAAAAAGCAATAATTGGCGACCCCACGCACGCCGTCCGAAATGAAAACGCAAAATTTTCCACTGAATTTTTGAACGCATCCTTTTATCAAAATTAAATTATATCAAATTCGCCGTATATGAATAAAAATATAATTCGGGAGAGCACGCACTCGCATTATATAAACTGTAACGGCGCGTTAAGGACAATCTGTCTGAATTAAAATAGGGGAGCGGGATATCCTTGGTCCTGTACTCCCGTACTGAACACTTTGCTAGGGGCGTTCCTGCGGCACCCTTATACACAAAAGCTCCCACTTAAACACAAAGCTCAATCGCTGCGCTTCCAAAACCTCCGCAATATATAAAATATTATTTAAAATCAATCGCTACACAAAGATATAAACGAAAAATTAAATTATTCCGACGTTTGAGAATCACTGATTTTATTTTTATGCGATACTACGCATTATTCTCTTACATATAAGGATCAAATTCGCTTGTTTCGTGCGTTGCGCAATTGCGTTATCATTTAATTGATGCTATCGTCATAATTAAAGTGTGTGAAAACGTTGCACAGTTGATGGCAGGGATGGGCTGCAAAATGGACACCCTCGACTAGGGGTTGGGAACAAATGGAGATATGCCCTGATATGCTTTGATGCTTCATTTAGAGCGTTTAGGGGCATTTTAGTAGAACATGAGCGTGCAATCTTGTTAGGGAATGGGGTATAACTAAAGGTAGGGGCATAACTAGAAGTATCTCTGAACGGTCACACTCCAATTATCGCACTATTAGATTCAATTTTAATGTCGTTCGATGCAATTTAGCGCCGTTTAAGGGAGGAAATATATCGAAAGGTAAATAAAAATCGTTGAATAAATTGTTAAACAAATAAATAAGACTATATTTAAAAATAGATTGTCCGAAAAATCTAACCGCTGGCAATTTTCAGCTATATAGTGAAAGCGTGACGCTGAATAAATATGTTTTTGCGTTTATTTTAATTGAAAAATATGTAAATTTATGATTTTATTGATGTGAAACGCATTGAAATAGATATACAATTTATTTTTGACATCTGGACCATATTCATCAATGATTTTCGCTATATGAATAAATCCTAAACATTATAAATACATTGATAGCCGTTCCGATGGCCATTTGGGACCCCAAGTTTTTGATCTTTCTCGAATAACTCTCACAATTTTTTTGTATTTGTCTAAAAAAGTCTAAAGATTAAATAATCATTGACTTTTAATGAACAAAAAATATTAAAACAACAATATTTGCCTATATTGCAAAGAGCGCGATGTTTTTTTTCGCTTGCATCTGGTACAATGTGCCGAGTGTTAGTGAAACATACACGGCGTATGCTCAGTTTACGGCTGGACATTGCCGAGTGTGCATGGCATTTACGCGTCATATTCATTAGTAGAAAAATCCAAAATATCGACCAAATTTTGAAGCATATCATGAATAACGAATTTATTATTAATATAATCATTTTTTTTAAGTAATTGTCATCAATATTTTGACTTGAAATGCTTGGGGTATATTTTCCATTTTAAATAGACCCCTTTTGAAGACGTGGTTGTTGTCGAGTCGTCGTAACGGATCGGTTAGTACTTTGATAGATAGGCTCTAGTAATTCGTCGTTTAAATCAAGGACAATTAAAAGATGAAAAGGAGATAAATATGTTCTAATTTTTATTTAAATCAAAATAAATTTTATACATCTTATATAGATACAAAATATTAGTTTTCGCGAACCAATATTAGTATTCAACACTAGCAGACAATAAAATATGAGCAAAAGTCATCATCCTTGCTTTTATTGCAGATATAAGCAATAAAAGCTATTTTTTTTGCCAAAATAGAACAGTGTAGTTTGAGAGAAATGCATTTTTTTATATAAAATTTATCCATCGCGTAAATCGAGAGATAAATAAATGTACACATATTTTCGGTACAGTTAAAAAACGTGACAAAGCTTTGACAAGTCATAATGTATTCGAAAATAATTTTCCGGTATGTAAAAAAAACTCATATATCTCCATCAAATGTGTTTTCCACACAGAGACACATCGCTGAGATTTATTATATTATTTATTGTGCATTAACATCACAATGCGTCGGAATTAATTTGGATTTCATACAGAAGGACCCCCGGCATTATTAATTTAATATAATATGAAGTATGCTTTAAAACGCGTAACGATCGAAACGAAGCACGAAAAAAATATTTAACCCCAATTCGGCAGACCGATGTGACACTAAACCCCATTGTTAGTTTATTATTGTTATTGATGATGGCGTTGGACGCCGCTGACGCCCATAGCCGCGAGGCGTCGCTGCCTTCGGAAACGAAACTCGGCGGATTTCGCCCGGCTCTGTTATTTTTGACGTGGGGTCCGAGAATTAATCATAATTTTTACAAATAACCCTGGTCGCATGTCGCTGCAGTTTTGATCCGCACATGCTGTCCCCATGCCGATTATTTATTCTTTTTTCATCATGGGGTGCTCCATGGGGGCTAACCGCCGGATCCGCCTATCTCAGCCCGACCCCCTCTGTCCTCGGCGGCCTCTATAGCCCCTTCTCCCTCTCGATCATTCGACGCTGCGGTCAGAACTTGTTCGATGGATATCAAAAAGTCGTTTTTCAAACGATGAGTTCCGCCCAGAATATGCTTCCGATATGTGCGAGTTTGCGACCATTGTTCAACTTTTAATGCACCACTGTTCAAATAGTTGGCCACTCTATATAAAACGAGACCATTAAAGCGCCGAATCTACCCCAACCCTTTACAAAGCACAGATTTAAAATTTTTAACGCAATTACGAGACTACCCCACAACAACGAATAATATTTACAAGAAAAAAATATATCGATGAAAACATCATTAATAAAGCATATTTATTTAATTTAAAAAATATAATGTATTTTTTAATCAGACCCTATCATCTTATTCAAATTCCCAATGGATATCTCTTTCAATAAATTTGAAACAAATAAATAAATAAAATTTGAGATTAAAATGATACCGAATATATGCCTTATCCGTTTTTAGGTCTAGTCAATTTACTGATTTCTTGTAGCTTTCCTATATTATTCTCTGTCTTTCATAAGTTTTGAACAATTCTGAAACTTCTAAACCTATCAAGTTATTATATATAAGCGAATATTAGAGAGCCACCGCAGTTTTCTTCATTCCAACCACTGTTTTTTTTTAAAGATAATCTGCAGAAGGCGACACTTCTATCTAGTGAGGTGTTCGAAGTATTATAAAGCTTTAAACAGTGTTCAAAAACTTCTGCTCTTAATAAGGACGTTGATATACGGTTTCATTATTAACTCGTTTTGTCTGTGGAATCCTCAATATTCACCAATTTCAAAAGCTTTCCGCCGTTTCGTGTTTATTCTAGCAACGTAAATATTTAGTGTTATAGAAGATATTTAATCTAACCGTGCCATGGGATATATTGAGTACCCCAAGTTTTTGATTTTTCGCGATTAACTCTTTTAACACTTTATGAGCCGCAAGGTTTTACATCCAAGCCTAGCCCGGGGGCCGCATGGTTTCATGTGATGATAATCCAAGCTAACATGCACGTGTCATCTGTGGTCAAATAGTAGAATATATTGTGCATCGCTATCAGAAATAAAAAAATGACAAGTATGGATATGGCTCTCACGCCAAAAGGCGTGAACGGCTCATAACGCTTCAAAATCACGCCAAAAGGCGTGAACGGCTCATAAAGTGTTAATATAATGTGTCAGAAACATTTTGTATTTATCTTAAAAGGTATAAAAAAAATAATATTACAAATAATCATTATTTTTTGTTGTTTGTAATTGCGAAAATAAATAAACTCATCAATATTTGCTGCCGTTGGCACGCACGCGATGTTTTTTCTCACTCACATCCAGTACTATGTGTTGTATATACGATGTGTACGATGTTGATTAGTTAAAAATCTAAAATATCGACCAAACTATGAAGCATACCATGAATACCTATTTTCATTCTTAGAATAATCCATTTAAAAAAAATCTTAAGTTATTGATGAAGAATTCATTAATATATGCTGTGACGAATGGGTAAATAATTCTTTAAAAATAATAGCACAGACATAGAAGACTATCGTTGCAAGTTTAATATTTTTTTTATCAAAATATAGAAAATACAGAGCGATGATTTAAATATGCGTCATTTGTAAAACCATCGTTAAGATCGGTTGACGCATTTATGCGTCATTCAATTTCGGGAAAGATTGTGTCCGTTTATGCCACAAAAACGATTATTAGCAGCGTGTTAAAATAAATGTAATTATTTTAACACGATTTAAACATTAGTAAATTATTAAACTAGCATGATTAAACTGATCTAAATCTGGTCGAACCAGCACTGAGACGTATTGTATTTCGAAAGCTTTTATGTACGAAAATATGTATACAAAAGTGGACAGTTTGGTTAAAATGATTTGTACCCTAAAACAGGCCACAAACGAACTTAATTAATGGATTTAATTGCAATAAAAATCAATTAATTACCAGAAAATTAATTATGGTTCATTTGGTTATAAAAAAAGTTTGAGAAGCATAGTCTCGCTGCAAAAATCTCAACATTGAGTGGATGCAGAAAGCCAATGACGAATATATACGTCGTGCATTATCATCGGCTTATCCCCGGGTGGAGCGTCTCGTCCGAGGAAGCGGCGCAATCTGTAGCGGGGCTGTCTGCAGAGACATCTGTCGTTATAATTGAAGGATTACCAAGGTAATTGAATGGAGCCTCCGCACCGAGGGGAGGGAAACAGAGAGAAACAGAGACAGAGGCATTTTGGGGGAGAAGAGGGCAGGGTAGACCGTGTCGATGGCTGGAGCCGGGGGGCCGACGAGTACATAAATGGTTGTATCATCATTGCGCGCCTCCTCAAGATCTATGTATCCACCTCGTATCCAATTTGCATCCGAAACGCGCATTTTCGACAAGCCATCTACCACGCGGATTTTATTTTCATTCGCCAAATAAATAATGTTATTCCGCATGATGTATCTGCAGCCGAGCACAGCTTTTTATGCTTGAAACGACGTGTTATATGTATATTTCAGTACGTGGATGTACGCGTGTAGTCGAATAGGTACCGTGGGATTCGTTTAGGGTTACACGATAACAAACGAATTTATTTTATAGCGTAATTTATAAAAAAAACTATATATGATTGCATCTCTCGACTATTGCATTAATGTTAATAACCAACTTGGAATAGGTCAAGACTTTTTGTAAAATGAAAAAAAATATTGTACACCAAAGAAATCCTTATTAAAAATCACTGGTCTTAAAAAATAGCTATTATTAAATTTATAAAGCGTAGATAAAATCCTAGAGATGCATCTGTGCAAATTATTAATAATGATTTTAAATGGCCTAAACTGAGAAGAGATTTAAATCCCGTAAATTATTGATAAACATTAATTAGTATTAACTTTTTGTTATAAATTACGAACGATGAAGGTAGACGATCCATCTACCTATCTATCCGGCCGCTCATGACGAAATATGATGGATAAAGTAATAAGACCCCTTGTCGGCGGTGTCATTTACATTTTTATTGAATATCGCGATAAGGGATGTTGGTCGAGGATTTCGGGGTAACAGGGGTGGATGTTGTTTAACCCCCGCCGCAAACACAATGAGATAACGATTTACAGCCTTTTATTAAATCCAACAATAAAAAACTATTTCTATGCTAATTTAATACGGATCGGCGGCCATTATAAACGTATTAGACCAAATAGACCGCATGAGATCGGCTCGTAATTCAAAAAATCGTCCGATAGTCCCTACACGGTATTTGTTATACTCGTCACAATCAATCAAAGCGAATAATGGCCACGGACGGGGGATCCGCGGGTCCAATCCGAATCTCAAACAATTCAAAGGCCAAATACTTAATCTTGCGGAGGTCCAGCAGAACTGGTACCAATCTAATCTCGGGTAATTATCAAAATTGTCCAGCTGTCAATCAAATCGGCGCTATGCCACACATGTGTAAGAGAAAACTCCCGGCTATGATTAATTCCCATGGACGGGTGTGGATCGCACATGGACAGCGCGTGGACCATCTTTTTAATATATTAATATTTATTAAATATATTTACACGATTCAAGAAAACTTCTGATAATTAAAAGCTTTTATAATCCTTAATAATCTCAATAGTTTAAATGATTTCTAGGCTCTTTTCAGCGAATGCAATTTTCGATATGACGATTAGCTCTTTCCTCGATTCTACTTGTTCTCTTTAATGTTAAAAAATGTCGTTCTTTTGTATTTAAGAATATAAAGAAGTCGCAGAGGGACATATCCGATGAATACGGAGGCTGAAACCTCATAACGATGTTGTTTTTTTAAGCAATGAAGTGCAATTTGTGATAGAATTCGGATGATTCGGATAAATCCTGATGTTTGTTTGACTTGTCGCCATTAGACTTCAAAGGCCGTTCGATCCTGCGTTTATCAGTCAATAAAAAATCCTGAATTTGGTAAATCACCTAATTGTCTGTCAAACATTAAGGATATTTTAAGAGTCTCACGCTTACATCCCCCCTAGTCGCTGTCATAAATAATTACTAAAATCCATAGATTTCGCCGGAAGGTTTACCACATAACCGGGTACTATCTTAGTCCAATCGCAGTTGAGTTACATTATCTCAACAGCCTTGATAATAGTTAATATGAATATAATAATATGCATGAAAAATCTTCGAATTGTTTCACAAAAATGGCGTAGAACTTCAAGAGACTGGCTGTAAGACCTGATGACAAAATTAACATCGAAGAAAACATTGAGTAAACCTACCGATTCGATTAAAACTGACGAACCTTTACTAAATAAGCTCATCAGGAAGCTTAGCCAGAGTCCTAGTTCTGTTTATCTACGTTTTATCACCAGTAATTCCATGTTTGAGTAGTTCTAGACAATTCCCAAAAATATTTAAAATAATTTACAGCATCATCAGCAAGCTTTCTGAGAGTGATCCGCCTTCTTTTTTACGTGCCTTATCCATTTATGGGCGTAGACGATTTACTTGTTTTTGTCTTTCCTTAAAATACGTGTATTTTCGAATTTTTCGCGAGCTGAAACGATTCTGAAGCTTCCAAACCGGATGTTGGACTCACAACGTCTTCTTTCTTTCAACCACCGTTTACCTTCCATTTTTCCATCGATTATTCTCTACAGAAGGGAATACTTTATCTCACGAATAATGTGTACAACGTACCGAATTTACCCATTTTTTCGGTGACCAGAAGCTTCTGAGAAGTGAGCTTTTGTCCCCTTTTAAAGAAATTGAAGAAGGGTATGAAAATACCTCGAATATTTTTCGGTAGCATCACATTTCATATCCTTCCATCCGGTCATTTTTTTCTAGTGTTTTCCCGATTGTCCTTCGTCATTTTTAATGTTGTCATAAGTGCTAGGGCGTCTAAGGTCTCTCGTCATCTTCAATGTCTTCACAGCTATTTTAAACACGTTTCTACAACTTATAAATGCTTGTTTTGTTAATAGAAAACTCCGCAAAAGCAACATTTAAATATCTTCAATACGATGCTATTATTTATTTCATGATTAAAGAAAAATTGAATACAAATTCTTAGTTTCGACGCTAAAGAATAAAGTAAGAATTCAATATGACTACCAATAAAATTACATATTCACCACATTTTTTTTTATTTAATCTCGTACAAGAGAATCGCAATTAACCAGTGTTTTTAAACAAATAATTTTTGTCGTCCACGAATATGTGTACATACGATACAACATCGCGTCTCATTGTATATCCATCATACACTGTGTGAATCGGGTTATGGATGTTTGAAAAAAAAAAAGAAATTTAACATCAACGATCACAATAGTAAATATGATGAAAATCATTAACCAAAGAAAATCGTTTCACACCTTTTCGATTTGATGGCGTACATTAATAACCGGCGTCTATTATCGCTTTAATCCATTTCTGTCCAATTATGATGATTTTATTCGCATTTTCGGGGTACGTACCGTCAGAAACAGTCATCAGTCATCGGGCCGTGCGCAGATTCGCGCATACAGTAGCTAATGATAAATAATAATGACAATATAATTTCCGCGCCATAATTATATTATTCATGCGTAATGGAGTATAAATGGCCTTCTTTCGACTACATGACAGATGATACGAATCCCATTATGAGATGTGTTTCGGTACACACCGGGGCCAACTATTGCTTACAATATTTCATTAAGCGCATAATTATCGGGCTAACGAGGCGACGGTTACGCAATGCGTATCTCGCGCCGAGAAAATTAATTTAAAATACGCATTTTCAACGTTGATTAAAATATCTCACTGGCGAGATGCAGCCGCGATTGAGATTTCATTGGCTCATTAATAACGGCCTTTTTTTCATCTGATTATGATTGGAAAAAAATGTGCATTCACGTGGCGGCACTGCACCGTGTGTCGGTAGCGATGCGACTATTTATTTGGTTGCAGTCCAGTGCTTTTGTCACGTGATTGACAGCGATCGCCGCGACATATGGCGGTACACTTACCATACCGCGGCCATATCACCGAAAACGTGTACCGGCCGCACGCGTACCGTGTATTACTTATTATACTAATCGTATCTGCATACGATTATGGCAGTTGTTAAATTATATTAGGTGTTCGGCAGATTCGAGACGGCAGATTAGATTTTTCAATTTAGTGGCCATTGTCTGAACATAAAAAGATTTGATTCGGTGAGCAAGAGATAATTTCTTGTCGTTTAAATACTGGAATAATTAGTTTTATTACAAGAATGACATTTATAAAAAAAAATATGAGATAATACCATGAGTTATGCGCAGCCAGAGATTTATTTAATGGATTTTTATGTGATATCTATTTAACAATGAACATTTCCCATATTTTATATCAAAATATTATATATAAATTAGGGATTGCAATTTACCGTCAAATGCAATAACCGGTAAACGGTAAATAATTTCTACCATTACCGGTTTACCGGTTATTTACCGGTAAATGAAAAAAAAAATAGACGTGGATTAGATTCAATACCAGTTGGTCAGCAAGTCATCAGATGTTGAAATGCAATGTTCAAATATTTACCACGATTTTTTTCGAGTTCGAAATAAGACATTTCTCTCTGAATAACATTTTTTGGTTTATCCACTTTATTTTTGTCGTTTAATTTTTATGTTTTTGTTATTTATTGCTAATTTAAGCTTTTCTTCAAGTGTTAATATTTTTAATATTTCTATCTCATCTTCTTCTCGCCATTATTGTTGTTTTATTCGTTATATTGAATATTCCACATTCGTCAAAATCATTTACTGTATCAGGATCATTAAGATAATTAACTACATCGAAATATATCGTCTTCCTTTTCTTTATTCGAATTATTGGCTCTTCTTTATGTTCCTTGGCTAAAAAAGAACTGTATTTAGACAGTTCATCAAGTATAAATTTCAATGTTATGTCGGATGAGAGATCTTCTCAAATTCATATATCGATATTTATCCCCGATTTTATATCAATAAAACTTTTTAAGATCGCATTTTTAATTTCATAAAATCGATCCAGCATTTTCAGGAAGGAATTCCATCGAGTTTTGCAATCTGGATGCAAAGTAAGCTCTTTTAGAAATTCGTCTTAAACAAAAACAAAACATCCTACAATAAACTTTCGTGGTAATATGCCTGTAACTGTCCTTAATTCGCGATAAAATCATTTCCGGTAATTACCGATGGTGCGTTTTGGCGATTTACCGGTAAACCGATAAACCGGTTAACCGGTAATGCAAGCCCTAATATAAATACATTTCATGGTGTTTGGAATTCGTTAGTACAATAAATAGGCAAAAATTGAAATATGTGCGCTCCTATATTCTCGGGAAATGCTTAGATCTAGGTAAAATGAGAACATCTAAGATGTAATTCCATACCCAAGTATTATAAAGTTTACAGAAAAATTCGGAAAATCTAGTCTAATGTAATCCTGGCTATGGAACAATTATATTATCTGTATAAATATATATTTTAAATCACAACGATCTTCATATGTATAGCCTTTTTATTCACAACACAGTATTTTATTAAAAAATATTATATTTTTTTAAGTGATAAAACTCATCCTGCAATATTTTCATACATTAACCATTTTTTCACTCCGGGGCCAGACGTATTGGCCCGAAAGATTTTTAGCAAAAAAAAGCCCAACGTTTAGATGTTTCTTATTCACTTTACCAATAAAAATCTTTTTTTATATATTTATTATATAAAATTAAGATAAGAGAGTAAAACGTAAAATGAAACAATACATTTTAATACCGTAAATGTAATTAAAGATTTATGACTGATTCTTCTTTAAAACTTGATATAACACGGCTTTGAAAATTTACATTATATTCATCACATTAATGCAGTGGTTCTTAACCTTTTGAGTGAGCCGCACCCATTTTAATTTAGAAATATGTCTCCTTTTAAAAATATCTTTTGATTTTTTAATAAAAAAAATAGATTTTTTTGCGAAATATATAGTCTATTTAAAAAAATATGTACATTTTATAATATAGTACATTTCAACAAAGAAACAATTGGCCGAAGTCGTTGAAAAAATTCAAGAAGCTTACAGATATCACGAAAATAATAATTTAGTTAGAACTGTCCCGCACTCTTGGTTAAGAACCACTGCATTAATGTAATGAAAATTATTTATAATTACCCTTTTTATGCGACATTCTCTATTCGTTGCGAGCAGTGTTAATAATCTAATAAAATATTAGTAAATCTACTAAAATATCTATTAAGTACAGCGAGAAGTGTCAATAATCTACTAAAACTAATGACAGTAATAATATTTTTATTTGTATTTTTTCTGGAGCCTGGTATAAATCCGAATCTCGCAATTGAAAGCCTTGCACAATGATGGGGATTTATCTGCACCTTGCATCTACCTTTATTATCGATATAATATATATCGAATAAATTTAAATCTATTTAAGCTGATGCGTTTAGAGTCAAACAACGAAATTTATTTAAAATATTATTAGAAATTATCTTTTAACTTTTTTGTATAACTTGGCACCATATTCCTAATTTAAATTAGAGATAAAATAGATAAAAATAAATCATCTCGCAAATCTGTGATCGTATAAAATATTTTTTTAATTTTTAAATTATAGATATATCAATGTCGATGTAGACAAATAATCGCAGATTTGGAGAGGGATGTTTTAATAAAAACCGAAGCAAAAATGTATCAAGATCAAAAGCGCGGCAACATCCCTCGGCCCCACCCCACGTCACTCTCTCTCTCACTCTCTGTATCTGCAAGAAAATTGTTTTTATTTTTTTATTGTATCGCCGACACCCCCGGCCCGGACCCCCGGTTTGGACCCCTCCGTGTATATATAAAAGTAAATAATATTATGACTTTCAATCTCCGTGGAATAAGCCATAAATACATCGGGCCGCGGTTTTCAATGTCCATATTTCAAAGATATTGGATCTGCGTGCCGCCTGCGCTGCAAACGTGACCCGATCATATTTTTGTATTTTTCATCTGTTACCGACGCCGTTTGTTACTGTCCACACACTTGCCCCTTTTCTAACCACCCTGTATGTGTATATATGTAGATATAACCGAACACATATATATCGCCCATAACAACAACTATCGAATCTGCTTTCATTCCCTGTATCTCGACAAATGCGATTCTTCGAATGCGAGAACGTGATCGCTTCAAATCGTGCGATTCCTTTACGCTTTTATTATTTTGATTCTATCGAAATTGCATATATTTTATAATTAAATAAAAAATAAAATACGCTAAACAATCTGAAATTCGTGCCAATTTATCGCAATAAAATTATACGTCCGTCGGTTATATAAAATATAGTTAAGAACAACATTGTTGTTGTAGATTAAAAGCGTTTTTCACAATGCTACATCAGCCGTTACGTTTTTCCATACATCGACATAAGTCCAATTTATGACTGAAATTTTCCGGCTCGTTTCTCGCGAGTTTTTCCGACGCTCCAAATGTATACGATACAAAAATGACGATCAGATACCGACAAAACAAATCTGAGTCATCGCGATCCGAGACGATAATGGAAATAAAAAAATACAAAAATAAAATACAACAATGAAAGTTAACAGGGCGAGAGAGAGGAGCGAGACGGCTCGCTTTGCATGCGATTTGTGCGTAAATCAGCGCAAAAATCGTATCTATTCTCTATCAGTTTTGTGCTTAGTTTGACAAAAATGGTCCACGACGACAGTTGCTTACATTTCATTTTATTTTACGCACATCTCATGCCCGATATCGGGTTCATTGATACCCCGGGCCCATAAGTAATGCGGCCATTTGTATTCGGCCGCCCCTGCCCCGTCTATCCGACACGGTTTTATTATTATTTTTGCACATACTGTGTATACATAGTGTATACAAAAGTTTTATTTTGCTTTACGTACGTACAGCGTGATATATCATCTGGTCCTGGAGACTGCAAGAGGAGGAGATAAGCTCGGTTTTAGGGCCGCGCGATGTCGTCTCAGATTTTAACGCGAATAAACTTTTTCAAGCCTCCCCCACTTTGCGAATTTTTTTTATAAACAGTTTGTACTTCTTATTTCGCGTAAATACATTTGTTACGAGATGGCACATGGATCTGCGAGATGGTGATGTATTGTCGATGTTAAATTTAATTGATGACCTCAATAAAAAATACTGCTACATCATATATAATATTGTTTTTAAATTTATGATAAATATAATAAAATTATCTATACACTCTAAACCACTACAATCGTATTAAATATATTTAATTATTTTTATTCTATCGAACTTTATCATTAATAGCCTACAATTATCAGCAATAAGATTAAATAATAGATTATTTTATTGAAAATATAGTTATTTTAATAAATATTCATTTATGCCAATTACAATACGCGAAATAATAAATTTAAATGGTTTTTAATTGAATTTAATATGAAAATATAATCATTCGGTGTTGCTCTTTGACAATAAACGCATCCGTTTATCTATTGATGACATAATTATTTGAATAAAATTAGTAGCTGCAATAGTCTAGTTGTGAAAATGAATAAAGTTAACATACTTAATTCGTGATATCTTTTATTTATAACCGGGTTAAACAAAAATCAGTGCAAAAATGTAATTGGTCTGATATATTTATAAATCGCGTTATAACAAAACCCTATATTTTTAAGCGTTTTGTTTAAAAGCTGTATTTTTAGGCTAATTTTAGTTATGATGATTTAATTTAATTCAATTTATATTAAAACACTAGAAAATACTCATTAAAAAAAATATTTTTATATTTATGATAAATATGATAAAGTTATCTATAGATTCTAATCCACTACAATCGTATGAGATATATTTAATTATATTTATTCTACCGAATTTTAAATAAATAACAGACGATAAATCGTTAATAGCCTGAAATTATCAGCAATAAGATTAAATAATAGATTATTTTATTGAAAACATAGTTTCTTCTACTAACTATTCATTAATGCTAATTACAATACACGGAATAATAAATTTAAATGGTTAAATTCAGTGTTGCTCTTTAATAATAAACGCATCCGTTTATCTATTGATGACATATATATTTGTTTAAAATTAGTAGCCGCAATAGTCTAGTTGTGACTATTAATAAAGATAATATCCTTAATAAATTTTATTTAAAACCGTGTTAAACAAAAATCAGTGCAAAACTGTGCTTAACCAAAATTTGCAGATTCCAACAGTAAAAAAATATGGTAAAAACATAATTACATCAAACCTTTTTATTAAATCGTATAAAATATAATGAGACGTTTATCATTTATAATAAACAATGTCGATTTTTAATCGTGATTTAATTTATTTCAGATTATATTAAAACACTAGTAAATACAATTATAGATGTTAAACATTCTCATAATTAAAACCATGTTAGTTAACTAATGTATTTATTTATTAACTCAACATTTAACAATTTAATTGTCAAATGTTGAGTTAATAAATAAATACATTAGTTAACTAACATGGTTTTAATTATAGATGTTAAACATTCTCATAATTAAAACCATGTTAGTTAACTAATGTATCAAATTTAATAATACGAAACGTATTCGTATATATTTCATACATTTCTTAGACTCGATATAACGTGATTTGCGGAATTAATTTACTTATAAAGCAGAAAAGAACTGTGAATAGGTAACGATTTAACAGATGTCCCATAAAATACGTACGATTTGCACCAAAAATCTACCGATTTCGATTAAAAAAAATTATTTTAAAGCTGTTTCTAAACCATTTAATTATATTAAGTATATTATTAAAATATTTCACACCCTTGCAAGAAACGAATACATTTCTGCGAGGATGTTAAATATTCATCGGCTAACTTTTCTAATAAAATTTCGTAGACGAAATCATATTATAAGTACATATATAGACATTTGCTTTTGCTAAATTATGAATAATTTGGGCGAAATCGTTTGACCTATTTGTCACCCGAGATAAAATTCAGAAATCCGGCGTCACGATCGGTCGGTGACGAAACAAGCACAATTAATCACCGGCGTATAATTGATCACAGTTGCGACCGATCCGTTATCCGCAATTCGTTATCGTTGTCATTGCCGCTGTAGACGTTCCCTCTGTCACCCTGCACCATCCACATCTACCCCGGCCAACCAGCCAGCTGTCCCCCGAGATGCGATAACGTAATCCCCAAGAAATAAATGGTTGCATTTTAAATCCGCACTTTAAACTTTCAAACACATTTCTCTATCAAAAATGGAGATAAACGAGAGCGAGAGCAGTGACCGCCAACATTTTGCTCACTCAATACTCGAGAAAATCGAGTATATCTCACTCGCACTAAATTGTCCAAGATTCCACGAAAGAATATTAACCCAGATTCGTGAATTTCTAAAAAAAAATAACGATTATTATACGATTTAGTGGAGCAATGTTAATCATTGAGTAAATATCCCATCCT
This sequence comes from Philopotamus ludificatus, assembly GCA_022495035.1. Taxonomy (NCBI): domain Eukaryota; kingdom Metazoa; phylum Arthropoda; class Insecta; order Trichoptera; family Philopotamidae; genus Philopotamus; species Philopotamus ludificatus. Next base: position 22,835 of record JAGXCT010035957.1, on the reverse strand, counting down.
CTGCAATGATCCCGACCGACCGAATCTCGCATAAACACGAACTAAAGATAAAGAAAACCTCAGGAAAATGGTTCACCGTTTTTTATCTCACTCGCTCGCACTCTTTCGCCGGCGGAGATTGCCTCCGGAAAATATTCCGACATCAGATAACATCGGTCGAAATTATGCGGAGAGAGAGAGCGAAGAATTCCGCCACCAAGTGAATGTAGCCTGATAAAGGAGATGGCTCCCCGTGTAAACAACCTCCTGAGAATGTATCAACATACCAATTTTCCGCTCTGAAATTTTTATCAGTGACCCATGATAAATTATGGCCCCCCCATCCCCAATTTTTAAATCGGGGCCACGTGGCCGAATTTAAATTCTTGCTCGATATCGGTCGCGTGTGGCTGTGGCGATTACACGTGTGGCCACCCGAATTATCATATTTGCTATTTATTAGAGACGCAAAAAAAAAAATGGCGAACGTCTCAATGGGGACGTGATAAAACGGTGTAAAGGCAAATCGGATACGGGAAAACCGGAGTTCAAATTACATCTCCGACACCCGTGTCAGATCTCCGCAGTACTACGTGTACTTATATTTGTATGGAGTAAGATTGCTTTTCCTCGTTTTAAAACGGTGTTTCTAAATCTCAAGGGAAGCTGTTGCTTTTCTGCGATTGGACCATAGATATAAACCTTTATATTTAAACAAAAAAAAAATCACCGCATATTTAATACATCATCAAAAGAACGAAAAATATATTCATTTTAAGCACAAAAAATATTATTATTACGATTTTTTAATACATAACTATGACAAATGATATATAAATCTCCATATTAATTTTAATTATATTTAAATTTAATTTATGAATATCATATTCGTAAACATGGGACATTTGAAATTTGATTTGCGACAGATATTGCCTTTAAATATATCGTTGTTATCCGATTTTTGACATTTGAGAAGCAATCCTCTAAATTCTCCTCACTCTTCGAAGTGTTTCCCATTGTTATTTGTGCAGAATGTGGCGTAGAATTGGCCTCGGCGTACACCATTGTTGTGGCGTAAGTGGCTCAATACCACCATTGCTCCTGCCCTAGCTCCTAGCTCCAACCCTCCCCATTCTCCTAGGTGGGCCATATATCCGTGCGCTTTTCGCGTCCACATGGAAGAATATTTCCATTTTCCATTGTTGGATGGCGACGGGGTGTACGTGAACTTTGTCGCGATTTTGCAACGAAAAATTTGCAGACGAGATCATATAAACATATGGTATATAGAAACCAGAAGCATGGCGAATAAATATTATCAGCTTTCGTACAATTCAAATATATATAAAGATAGTTAAAAATAGTTTTTCGCACTTAAAAAAATCATGATTATTTAGTTAAGTCTTAATTATTTTGTAGAATTGAAAATAATTGAATAAAAACATTAGGAGAATCGAATAGTAATGAAAAATTGGTCATAAGTAAAATACAAAAAAATATGTCTAATCGTCATGTTTTATTTTATTGCTGTATTAGTGAACCTTTAAAGAATTTTTAGACAAGCACAAAACCTTCTTATTCGTCAGAAATAACTCCCTATAATCTAATACTTTGATAATATTGATTGATAAAGCAAATAAAGATTTTTTGAGATAAACAAAAAACCTTATTGATGTGTTTTTTAATGTTTTATCCTCAATAGTATTAATATTCCTTAATGTTATTAAAGTTATTTCCATATGTTTTGAAGTTATAAAAAGGGAGTTTTATATCTCTGGATCCATAATAATCTAAATTTTTTTTAATTGCTTGTTCTGTAACGTTTTGTACGGTGCAAAATAAATTCATAATACTTTCCCATCATACACAAAGACTTATCATTCTCAGTATCAGTTTTAGTTCAGGGGTTTAACAGGGATAAGTCTGAGAAAAAGTTTTGTATTTTTGTATTAATTATTGCACAGAACTCAAACCAGAAGATAAAAAATATTTTATCGTAACCTCCACTTCAAAAATTCATGATTATTTTGTTAAGTCTTAATTATTTTGTAGAATTAAAAATAGTTGAATAAAAACATTAGGAGAATCGAATAGTAATGAAAAATTCGTCATAAGTAAAATATAATAATTATCATTATTATTTATCATCAGAATTTGATTAAAAAATATGTCTAACCGTCATATTTTTTTGTTGTTGCTGTATTAATAAACCTTTAAAGAATTTTTAGACAAGCACAAAACCTTCTTATTCAACAAAAATAACTCCCTATAGTCTGATACTTTGATAATAACCAAAAAAAAATATTGATGAACAATCTTTTTTATTCAAATACGGGTGTTATCTTCAACATTATTATTGTTCCCTAATGTTATAAATTTTATTTCCCTATGTTTTAAAGATAAAAAATAGGAGTGTTATAACCCAGGATCTTGTGAGTAGGATAAATTAGAGAAATGTACTAGTTTCATTAGTTTTTAAGTCTAGAACTCAATTTTAATTTTATATTTAAATTGCTTGATCTGCAACGTTTTGTACGGTGCAAAATAAATTCATAATACTTTTCCATGATACACAAAGACTTATCATTCTTAGTATCAGTTTTAGTTCAGGGGTTAAAGAGTGATAAGTCTGAGGAATAGTTTTGTATTTTTGTATTAATTATTGCACAGAACTCAGTATTTATTAATTTCGTCTAAAATTAGCTCCAAAATGGATCATTTTTCTAATGTAATAAAAAAGATGTGGAACAAAATATCTTCGTGTTTTTTTTATTAATATTTCTTTGCAAAAATTACCCTAAACTGAGCATCGACGTCTCTCCCCATGGTAGTAAATATTTTATACAGAAAAATAATAAATTACTTGAATATAATAATTGGTCTAAAAAAGCCTTAAATTTTTTTGATTACTATTCGCTTCATCCAATGATACTAAAAACGAATGGGCATCGTTGATTAAGAAAAAAAAGGGGTGTGAAAATACGCCACCTCACAAAACAAATCAAATTATCTAATAAATTACGAAAAAATACTACAAACGTCACATCGTCTCAGGTAAATTAAAACTTGCTTCAGTCTAAATTGCACATCTCCCCCGGCCTTAATTAAAATTAAAACTTATCCTCCTAAAGTTGCCGTGTCATCCCGGACACAATGCGAAGCTGAGCGAAATGCAAAAAAAAATAAACGGCGAACACGAAAAATTAAAATTTAATTACTTCTTTGTCTTTGCATATTATTAATATTAAAAAAATGCTCCATCCCGCCCGGGGGAGAATTAAAAAGGGTCCTAAAAAAATCTTTAATATTAAGAAATTACGCTGTAATTAGTTTAAGCTTAATTATCTCAGATATCATGACGTACTAGACGTGTACCCGTAGCATCGTCCCTGTCTGGCGCACGCGACCTCTCCCTCCCCCGGACAGTGAAATCCCGTTATTGTGTTTTTCATTATATTTTCCCGTGTTTTTCTTTTTTTCAGTGGCCGAAGCATGGGGGGTGGAGGGGGGTTGAGATGCCAGGAAAAGTTACCCTTAATAAAAATGCAAATGTGCCGCTTTAAAAATGATCTAAGATATTAGTTAATTGGGGGCGTACTGAGAATGGGGGGGGGGATGCTCTCCATCTCAGACACTATACTGACATTAAATAATAATTTTTCTCTAAAAAAATATACGTATTTATGTGGCCAAACTTGTGAAAACACATTTTCTCCCAATCACACATCTACTTACGGAATGGCTCGATCCATAAACCACGATTATAAGAAATATGGTAGCCTTTTTGTTTTGTTCTTTTCGTGACGTTATTTTTCGTAATTTCTATATTTTCGTGCCATGTAATGGCCTTTACGCTCTTATTTCATCTCGAGATAGATAAAGAGGAAAAGAGAAAAAAATCCTCAGTCTTTAATGCCATTACGGTTTCGTCGTCGTTATTTTAGTGGCCACTCAACGATGGAAGATTCACATATTAATGGAAGATTTCCAGAAATTGTGAGGCCATGAAGGAGATTCTTTTGCCTCCCCACCTCTTCCTCCCAACACACACAAACACCCACTTTGCCCCTCCCCCCTCCCCTCACTTGACTAATGTCCCCTCGTTGGTAACCGCCATTTTTAAAGCACTTTGCTTCCAGAGCGCGCATCATTTTTTTTATTTCAGTTCATCATAGCGTTTTCCAGCTTTTTATCGAGCTTTTATTAAAACACCCTGCCCACAAAGTTATCTTACACACGAACACATTTAATAACACGCTCGTAACTATTAATGCGACAAAAGAGTTTGCACAACAATCGTTTGCAGCGATACGATTTATTAATTATAATCGAAAATATATACAGTAGAGTGTTAAGTAATTTTACAGTGAAGCTGTATACAGATCCCACCGCGATTCTATTTATATTTTTCTCTTTAAACATTTTTATAAAACGCACACCTCGGGAATAATTAAATTTTGTGACCGTCTCCCCCATCCACGTCCGCTACGGCCCTGCTTTCGCTTCTAATAATAAAATTGGATTAATAAATATACATACAATATATTTATTATTATATTTTTTTCGTATTAATATTTTGGCATCATCGGATCATATCGAACGATAGTACAGACCGATGCCAATTAATGTTTTATCGTTTCATATCAATTGGTCTGCGGTATTGCTGAAAAAAGCACTTTTTTTGCGTTTTAATTAATTCGTATTCGCGAACCACTGTATTGCAAATATGGCGACGTCGATAATTGAATAAAATTTTATCGATGTTCAATGTACAGGGTGTATCAATGAAAAAATTGCCGGATATTTGGCACGAGATTTAAATCGTTTTTTGGTCATATTAAAATATTTTACATTTGTATTGTGATATTGTTGAGCTGATTATTAAATAATTAATAAAACTTACGTACGTGTTAAACAAAGTCTTATTTTTACTTAATACCGTATTATCATATTATTGGCTTGAATAGCGAAAATATTCATTTATAATAAAATTTTCACCACTTTAAAAGATTTTTCAGCAAACAATTTGTACCAAGTTTTATTTGTTTAATTTAAAAAAAAAATGTCTTTTATTTAATCGGATGTCAGATAAAACCCTAAAGATGCTTCTTGTTCATTTATTTTATGACAATCTCTTTTAATAAATTTGTAAAAAAATATATAATGAATGTTGACAGAATAGAAAGGGTTAATAAGTGATTTTTAGTAAATGGATTAGTAATTCACAAAAAATAGCAGTTATTATTTGACATCTAGTTCCAATCAATCGTTCTTATTATGAATCTGTAAACTGTTGATATATATTTTAATTATTAAGCATAATTTTGATTAAAAATCCACGTAGAATTTTCATCTTTCTCAAAGAAACTTATTTAATATTTTTTATAATGTTGAAAAAACGCTCTATTAGGCCGAATTTTTCTGAGTTGCTTGAAAACGGATAGAAGAGACAGTTTTCCTGTTCGCTTAATAATCGTTTCTCTTTTAAAACGCTTTATTTATTAGGCCGAATCTTTGTAACTCGCTTTAAAACGTCTAGAAGGAGCAGTTTTTTAATTCAAAGTCGCTTGAATATGTTGAAAAAAGGCTCTATTAGGCCGAATTAGCTTAAAAACAGCTAGAATAGGAGTTTTCCTATTCGCCTAATAATAGTTTCTCTTCTTAAAAGCTCAATTAGGACGAATTTTAATAGGCTGAATCTTTCTGTCGCTTAAAAACGGCTAGAATAGGAGTTTTCCTATGCGCTTAATAATCGTTTCTCTTCTAAAAAGCTCTATTAGGACGAATTTTAATAGGCCAAATCTTTCTGAGTCGCTTAAAAATGGTTAGAAGGGGCAGTTTTTTAGTTTATTCCTTATTCAACAATATTGATATTTTCCCCTTTCGATACACTTTCCATCATACAAAATCATTTTTAAAAACAATAGCATTTAAATATATTACCAATGTCATGATACGTTAGAGTAATGTGTAATAGAACAATAACAAAAATTATGACAATTAGAGCTTTAAAGTCCGTGAAAAGGGCGTAAAAGATTTTAACATAATTTAAAAAAAATATAGTTACTCATTCTAATCAAGTATTTAATTACCATAATTTATAACAAAATTTCTTTCATTTTTTACGTTAAACTAAATATTCTACATTAAGAAATATTTATTTATTGCAATTTAATAAAAAATTTCTATCTACAAAGATGTTATATCAGAATTCTTTTAAAATGTTGCATTTTTCGCTGAATATTTATAATTTTTTCATTGAATAATTAGCAATTTCATGTTTTTATTTTTAAAAGATAAAAATTGAATTATGAATACATATATATTTTGAGAAATTTTCCGAGAAATGCGTAATTTTTTTCAATATTCAATATAAACGTGTCGGCCATTTTTCACTCGACAATGTCAAATCTTTCATTACACACATGGTTCTGAAAAGTAATGAAACAATAAGGTTAAGTGACACGTCTCCGGCGACACGACACACCGAATGTGATGTGACGCAACACCGCAAGTGACGTGGCAAGTGGCAGATTGAAGCGGCCGGGGCCGAGCTCGAGTGTGAGGCGGTCCGGGGGCCGCCGCCCTCCCCATACTCCACATACCCCATTGTATATTTATGAGGGACCATGGCGGAAGTATACGACCAATGAAATCAAATAGCGAGCAAATAAAAGGATAGCGGAACAATGCTTTTGATGTAGCTGCAACTTTGGCGAGCGGCATCTTGGTGGGGCGACGGACAAATTGAATATAAGAATCAATGTAAACATTTCATTGCGTCTATTTACATAGCGAATATGTGTGCAAATGCACGGATCTCACTCTCTATTTGTCTGTGTGATTGAATTGGTTCCTGGAGATATTTCTCACGGATGCATAAACTGTGAACAATTTTTTAAATTAATATTTTAGACGTAAATTGCACGACGTACTTCATTTTTACTTTTTTTAATAGATAGTTTAACCCTATTCTTCATAGTCCTTAATCGATTCGGTGATCAGAAGAGCTCCTGTATATACCCTGTTTATGATTTGATCATGTCGTCCTCTCCTCTTTTCGCCTTACGCCTGAAGTACCAAATAACTCACAACAGGCATCGTTTGGACAGTTGTATTTTATTTTCATGCTCAGTTACTCAAGAATGAATCCATTTCGTTTTGAACACAAAGCATACGTCCTTCTGTCATCTTGCTAGTCTATATCTTCGCTGGATAAATTCAGACAAAGAAAACCAGTGACCTTATGAAACGTATCTCGAAGAATTAACCTTGATTCTTCTTATTTTCATTATTATCTGGATAAATTCAGTTTGCAGGACTTGATTTAAACATTGATCATAAAACAATATAGCAGACTTTACAATAAAGCGGAAAAATTTGAAATTTAAATGAAAACGTTAACTTTAATTAGTTAAACAATTAAATCTTATGAAAATATATATTTCTACAGAATTCTAGATTTAACAATAGAACTCCAGACTTAAAAAAATATTTTCGCATCAAAGAAAATCAGGCTATTTCATATTGTTCAAATATTTCAATTGAAGGTTCAACTTGTATATTTAAAAAAATATATTGTCATACGAAAAATATGCAGATTTTGATAAATCTTAAACTGATCTATAATAATTGAATTTTGACCCGATTTTCCTCCTATTAAACTACATACACTCATTTTTTTACATGATAGATACGTTCCACCAAAAAATATTTTGGTTCCCTAAAATAAAAAACCGTAATATCTTAAAAATCAATGACATTGTGGTATACAAAATCGTAAATCCTATAAATAAATTATTGTAAATATTATTTGTATTTTAATTTAAAAATAATAATGTGTTAGAATCTAATGAAGCTTTTGGTTTGTTAATTAAAGCTTATTATTAGGAAATCTGTGATCCACTTCTGTGCTTTTTGTTTCACAAATAGTTTAATTATTTCTTGAAATCCAGCCAAACAAAACTATAGATTCCATTGGAATTTTAAAGCTTGTTCTAGGTAGAATCATGAGTTAAAAAAATCTTCTTTCATACTCTCAGCAAATTGTAAGACATAGTAATTTACAGTAGTTGTTGTTAGTTGATTTTTTACTTTTTTACCTATGGAAATCGAGTTAGAACAATTAATTCCTTTAAAAATATTATAGTTGTTTTTGCAGTGGATCGTGTTATTTGAAAGCCGTTAAAAAAATAATTGAGTTTACTTTTAATTAAGACTAGCTAATTCTCAGTCAAAAGATAAGCTCAAACTTTCTTCATGTTCATTCATTAAAATTATTTATTTTATAATAATTATTGAATCTAAAACAGCTAAATGTGTTTATAAAAATACGTATATTTTTACACGGCTTTGATAAAACACAGTAAATGAGAGAAAAGTATGCTTTTTTTTATTTCATTAATAAAAACATGTACATCAACTGCATAGAGTAAATTAAAAAAATATGTTTTTATGAGAAGACCATCATCAGGACTGAATTAAATTATCCGAATAAATTAAAAGCTGTAAATCTTAACACAAGAAAGTATTGATACAATACAATTTGTATATGATTTTACACAATCTTTAAGCGGCTTTTATACAGTATTTTAATTATTATTAATATAAAACATTTAACGTAGTTTTATATTCCATAGAATCCCATCAGCGAGCGGATTGGTTCGGAGGAAAAATATTTTCGTCCAGTCCCATTGCGTCTCCCAGGTTGTTTTGCGGTTATCCACTATCTTTACGAGTGATAAAATCGCCAAAATATTATTATTGATTCGGTGGCAATTTTTATTCATGGTCTCCCCCACTCCCACGGGTACCTAGCCCCAGCTCGACGGTTTCGTGTTTTATGGCCGGAGCTACAACTCGGTCGCGATGTTTCATTTCCAATGATTCAATTAGTTAAGTGCTGCAATAACTCCGTATAAACTTGTCAACGTTTGTTTGTGCCCTGCTTTACCCCATGCAGAACCCCACAGACGTGACCCTAGGCCCTCGGCGTCCATCCTCCCCCTCCCCCCGCCCCGTCCCTCTTTGTTGTTGTTTGTTGCTGCTGCTGTTGCTGTGTTTGTTGTACGGCGGGACGACGATGATGGCTATTTTATCAAATTGATATCGTAAACCGCCGATAAAAATAAATAGGCCGGTAGTAAAAAAGCGCAGTAATATCGGCGATCAGGAATCCCGAAGCCCAATGAACATCAAAACAGATTTTTACTGTTTTATGACAGGACTATAATCTGTATTGATAACCAATAAAACGGAATTAAAAAGTTAAGCAATAAACTGCTTTTACAGGCGGGTAACGTCTCTCACATCGTCATTTCAGTGCCGTGTATTTATGTTTATAAATTTCATAGAAAAAATACATCACAATACCGTCTGGTGCCATTAAAGGGAATTTATTTATTTCGTTAATGGATAATACGATTCATTGGTTTTATAGTAAGGAATAAAATTTTATAAATATAAAGGATTTATTATACCGTGAGATGTGCCATTGATTTTACTTTGTTCAATTTTATTACTTCAACTATAACAGGACTGTGGATCGGAGAATCAACATATATTTTTTTTAAATCACAGAATTCTATCGATTTAATAGATTCGATTCGTAACTGTGGTCGAGATTCAAACCATTCCATGTATACAGCGAAACCCCGTTTTTACGTGCCCGGATATCACGTTTTAAATTTTTAAAATTTTAATCAATTTTTATATTTACGCGACGTTTTGGAATGTTATGTCATTACTAGAGCTTGCAATTTACCGTCAATTGCAATAACCGATAAACGGTAAATAATTTCTTCCATTACCGATTTACCAGTTATTTACCGGTAAATGAAAAAAAATGGACGTGGATTAAATTCAATACTAGTTGGTCGGCAAGTCATCAGATGTTAAAATGCAATGTTCAAATATTTGCCACGATTTTCATCGAGTTTGACATATGCCATTTCTCTCTGAATAACATTTGTTGGTTTATCCACTTTATTTTAAAATTTTTGTTATTTATTGCTAATTTAAGCTTTTCTTCAAGTGTTATTATTTTTACTATTTCTATCTCATCTTCGTCTCTGTCTTTTTGTTCAGAAATTTTATAATTCTCATCCCTTGAAAATACATGCTTTAGTTATATCTATGATTTTCGCACATTATTGTTGTTTTATTCGTTATATTGAATATTCCATATTCGTCAAAATCATGTATTGTATCAGGATCATTAAGATAATTTACCACATCGAAATATATCGTCCTTCTTTCCTTTATTCGAATTATTGGCTCTTCTTTAAGTTCTTTGGCTAAAAAAGAACTATAGCTACTTTACCAATTCTGAATTGCCAATATGTCGAGAGAGATCTAGTATATTATATATCGATATTTATCCCTGATTTTATATCAATCAAACTTTTTAAGATCGCATTCTTAATTTTATAAAATCGTTCCAGCATTTTCAAGAAGGAATTCCATAGAGTTTTGCAATCTCTATACAAAGTAAGCTCTTTTCGAAATTCGTCTTGAACAAAAACAAAACATCCTATAATAAACTTTCGTGATAATATGCCTGTATCTGTCCTTAATTTGTCATAAAATCATTTCCGGTAATTATCGGTAAATTAGAAAATTTATCGGTAATTACCGATGGTGCGTTTTTGGCGATTTACCGATAAACCGGTTAACCGGTAATGCAAGCCCTAGTCATTACCAACAAAATTTGCTGCAAATAATAAGTATAGATGACTTCAAATTTTTTTAAAAAACAATTTTGAGCTTTGATGGGAGCTAAGAAAAGAAAAATGAACTTATTCCTCGATAGATGCCTTACTCATCCAACTAATTTAACACTGAGGAATATAAAATTAGCCTTTTTTCCTTCAAACTGTACTAGTGAACTACAGCCATTGGACGAATAATTACCTGGTGAAATAGAGGTAAACCTAATCTATCCAATTTCATTAAAAGATGATCCTATGAGGCATATTGAGGGCGTTAAATTCTAAATAAAAATATATTTAATTTTATTTTTCTAACACGTTTTCCTTCCAATTACGTTTTTTTTATCGGTCGTTCCGAAAGCGTAAAAACGGGGTTTCACAGTATTTCGGACGGAGTATTTTATACAATTTTTATCCGTGGTATCTTTGTCCTCTGCGCCAATGGCCGCGCGTTATTTGACTTGTCTAAATACAGGGGGAGTAATAAATATTATCGGCGTAAAATAAATAATAATTTGCAAAAATGGAAAAAAAATATTTTTTCTGCCGAATTCGCTTTTGAAATGGATTACAGCGGGCACAGTTCATACGCGGAACACCCCAAACGATAAATATGTCAAAAATTCGAGGCCAGGGATCAGCGATAAAACAGATAAATCCATCCATTTTTTACGCGGACGTGTTTTTGTCCGGTTTTATGGCCGCCGACCGGATATCATTTCAATCGGAAGTCCCCGGCTGGTTGCACGGGAAAAAATATATGAAAAAAAACACACACATACACATACCCGTGCATGAGTGGAGAGAGACACGCCGGACCGACGTAAACACACGGGGAACCGCCGAATAATTAAAAAGAGTCGACCGGAAATGGAAAAAAGCGCAATGAAAGTAACGCTCCCGGACTCCCGGAAAATATCCCGGATGTCGGATCGCGATTGATCGACGCGGGCGTATCTTATGTTATGGCCGCGACCCGAATTCGAAATTTGCATCCGGGCCAATTTACAACCGATGCGGATAACACATAATTTTTCGCGTGTTTTTCCAATTGGACAATCGTATTCGGAAGTACATGTGTATGTCCGGATATAAACCAAACTCGTTTTTAAAAAAATATCGCAAATTGAATTATAACTAAAAAAAATATTGATCAATTCTGAAATAAAAAGTTAAATAAAATACTAGAATTTCTTAATGCATCTTAATAAAAATAATTCAGAATCACGTTTAAGCGTTTAATAATGCTTTAACGGCGTTATTCTTAATTTAATTTTATTGAATTCATGAGTAGGTGTTAATTAATAAGGAAAATATTAAAATTACCACATTTGAGCTCAATTATTGATACATTGTTTAAAAGAAAAAAATAAGAAAAGCTCGAGAGCAATACGTTTATTAAAACTTAAGATCCTGTTATCATTTCTTCTAATGTTTAAAACGTTTTCTCATCTGCATTTTTTAATACTTAATACTACTAATAATAAGTCTATAACAAATGTCAAGGATTGTAGGTGACATTAATTTACATCATCTGCTTTGATGATGTAAATTAATTCCGTCCTTCCGGTGGAATCTATGAATTCTAGAAGTTCTTTATGATACTGGCCAGGGGAGTTTCAATGAGTTGCATAACCCATCACCCTCATATCTTTTCATAATTCCTTAATTAAATCAATAAAATAAAAATACATTATAATTATAATATTATTCGGGAAAAAGTTCTCAAGAATCATTTTTATTAGAATCTTTGGTTTTTCTTGTTCTTAATTCGACATTTTATTTTAATAATTAAAAGCTAGCTTCACATTTTTGTGATTGAAAATATATAATATACAATTTTCAAATCATCTGAATCTCTGTAAAATATATTCATAGTTTTCTAAAAAGTTAATAGCATCAAAAAAAACAAAAATATGAATAAATCTCAAAATCATCTGAAAGACATAGACAATATATCTTCAAAGCATTAATTGAAGAAATAAAATACTATTTTTTATGAAAATTATTCATGATCAAGAATGATAAGAGAAATAATATCTGATTTTTTTTTTATTGAATATAAGGTAAACCGAAAAGCAATGACAATTCTGCAGGTCTACAGTTTCCATTTTTTTTTATTATCCTGTACCGCCATCCAAGGATAACCATCTGTTCATCGCTCTAGTCTAGGTATGAAACCGATTCGTTTCTCAGTAGGATTTGTACTAGTGATGAAAAGTGGGTGCTGCACAACATCCCAAAAAAAAAAGAATTATTTCTTCAAACCCCTCAACCATTATTAAACTTGATAAATGTACTTCTTTGTGTTTTTTAGAAATATATTGGACGTAATTCATTATAAATAATGTTAAAACCTGAATAAACAGATAAAACCGAAGGATTTATATCATAAATGTTCAAAAATCCATCAGTTTTGGTAAACGACTAAAGACGAATACTGCAACATGATAACGCAAAGCTACAAACAGCAAAAATTATACATGGAAAAAACCAGGGAGTTGGATTTAAAGTTTTACAGCATCCACCTTATTCATTAGATATTGCGTCTTCAGATTATCATATTTTTAAATCTGTAAAGAGAGCATTCCAAAAATTCTCATAGAATAAATTTGTTAAAATGTTTTCATGATAAATAAAATGTCACTACTTTCCGATTTCCATTATATTTATAAATATTTTTACAAAAATATCCCATTTGGAATCCAAAATTATATAGGTTTTTGGGTTAATTTCAGTGTTAGTTATTATTCACTCATTCGAGGGCGTAAACAATTTTAAATTTAATTTCGCGCAAACATTTACTTGGATTTTCTTATTTTTCATCTCGTTTCAGTCTAGCAAACATTTTCGCTGACATAAAGCACGTGTTTCTCAACTCGCGAACCACCTACACGCACACAAACACACACACACACATACACTTAAAGCACAGTCGGATGTCGGGGGTGTGTACAATGAGAATGCGACAACACTTCCAAATATGTTAAGCAAGTGGGTATTAAGGAGGCACCAGGGGAGATAGTAATTAGGCCCGCGGCCCCCGGCCCATTAGTTACATGTGTAGCGCCCCTGCCCGGCCCGCCCGCTCCACCGCCGTTCTACCCCCACCAACATCCACCCCCCTATACAATCTGTTCAGTATTCACCCACTGAATGTTAATATCGCCTGAACCGGGGCTTAATACCTTTTTTAATGAGTATTGCTCAAATATTAACCAATCGGACACCGTGGATCAATTCGCCGGAACACGTGACCGGATTAATTTTTCAGATTTGGTCTGAAATTTAATTTACGCGACTGAATTTTTAATCAAATTAAAATGTTAAACGCTAACTGCTTTATTCGATTTGCTTGGTGATTCTTTACTGTTTGGAAAAATGAAATATGTTGGGAAAAAAATCCCAAAAACAAACCCAGAAAGGTAAAAAAATAACGGATTGAAGTTTTCTCAACATTGAGGGCTAAACAGAAATACTAAAAAAAATAGAAAAAGCGTTGGAACAAGTGTATGATGGATCTGATAAGAACTATTTTAACCTATCCGTGACGATGGGGTCTATTGGGAATCCCAAGGTTTTAATTTTTCTCGAATATCCCTTTTAATAAAAATCCTACATGACCGAAACTTTTTGTATTTGCTTAAAAAAGTGCAAAGAATAAATATTATAAATAATCATTGCCCTTTATTGTCTGCAATTGCGAAAAAATAAATGAAAACCACAATTTTCGCTGCTGTTGCCACGGGCGCGATGTTCGTCTCGCTCGCATCCGGTACGATGTGCCGAGTACGAGTGAAACCTGCGAATGACGCATGCTGCGAGAGCTCAGTCTGCGGTGAGACATTGCATAGAGCGGTTTAATTTTCGCATCATATTAATTATTTAGAAAATCCAATATATCAACAAAATTATAAAGCATATCATGAATAACTATTTTATTCTTAGAATAATTATTTCTTTAATGCTATAGAATTCATCAATATCTTGACTTGAAATGTTGACTTGAATGATGCGGTTGATTTTAAAGTAAATGAATTTTTAATAATAACATAAGCTTCTAAGGAGTTTTATAATCCCTAATTACTTCCAAATTACAGTCTTTTCTTAGTAATATTGAATCATCATAGTCGCGAGTTAAAGTTAGCAATCCTCTTGTAACGTCCTTCGCGTTATAGATGGTAAAATGAGACCATCATCATCACTACATCAAAACTCAATCATTTTATTTTCGTCAGTTTTATTCAGAAACCCTAAGCTATTGGGGTCAAAATTAAAATCAAGTTTAATTAATGCTTAAAATTATTTTTTTACGGCCCTTGTATAGGTTGCGTTGAACCCGTTCACCGTTCCATCTGCAGCATTGTGCCACTTCATTGCCATACCGCAGATAAATGACCAAAACAGCCCCTAGCAGGATTTCGCCCTCTCATTTTGGAGGGCACGAGGAATATTACTCTCTATTTGCCTTCTGAAACCCTCCGCCCCTGCCTCACCTCGCGCCTCCCGTCCCCCGAAGACCTCACCCCCCACTCTTACTTTTACACTTTGTATCAAATGATCCCTCCTCCACCCATTTTTGGAGCTTCCCCTCTCTTAATTACTTTGCAAATTATATGGGGTGATTGGCGCCAAACAAAACCGCCCTCTGATACAATTAAAATTAATAGTCGATGCAAATTTGTTTTTAAATAAGATTTGCATAAACAATACATAGTTGACTTTTACAGCTGAAACGATAATATATGCGTAAATATACGTTTTAATGCGGAAAAAGTACACGTTTATATTTATATACGCAGATAATATTCATGAATCATCTTTATACGGCAGTAAATCATATTTGCGAGCAATATTACAACAATATAATGTCTTGATAACGCAAATAATTTGTCCTATAACATCGGTTAATGACCACCCCGTTATGCGAACCCCATTCACACCCCCGCCCATTCAAGGACCCACCCCTTAGCGAGCCCTAATAGACATAAGATAGCGCTCGAAATACATATATCTCCATTATTATATAGTTTATATTCGCATAGGCGAAATTTGCAATCATCATTAATAAGAATTTAAACAATACAAATTTTGTCGCCACACGCTCCTGCAAAACTCCACGCTGAAATATGTATGCGACCGTTGGTTTTTAAGTGTTTATTAAAATGTGAGTTCGCATTGATCCGAGTTTAAGTTTTGTCGAATAATTTTGATTGATAAATTATTCGCTTCATAGATTTCTTGTTATATCCGCCTGTCGCCTTTAAAATTGTATAATCGCGAGGTAATTAATGAGTTTTGTCCTTTTTTAATCTCCAATTAATAACCATTATTCGCATCCACACGTCTCGTGCATAAATTCACTTAAAGCCGAGCTTCAACTTTGTTAACTGGAAGATTCAACAAACTCCGGCTCTGTTAAAATCAGCTCATTGTTTTAATACGGCGCGAAAGGGACGTCAGTATCGAGTGGCGATGGCGGCAGAAAGGAACGGAGAACCCATCCTTGGGAGGCCGACGAAGGTTCCAAAACCGTGAGGAAAATTCAGACTCATACTTTAATGAAATCAGAAAAATAATCATAAAATATAAGATGATATTTAAAAATAAATAAAATAAACGAAAGAAAACATTAATATTAATATTAATGGACAAGATTTTTTTGGTAATAATAATCGAAAAGTATCGATAAAATATTCTCAAATATAACCATATTTTTTTAAACATGATTTTGGTTATACCTTCCCTCCTCCGAACGTTTTTACAACAAAGTCCATGCTGGAAATTATTATTTCCCGAATTTCTGAAGCCAATCCACCCCAAGGATTAAACGTAATAAATAATTATTAATTTATATACACAAGATTAGATTAACACGGTTATAAAAATATAAATAAATTATTTATTACGTTTTAATTACAAACAATTATATTTTTTCCACTAAATGTACAATAAATGTTGAAAAAAGATCTAAACTACGGTTCTGCATGTTTTAGTTTAAGAATTATTAATATTATACATTGTTTTTTTACTTCTCTGTAAAGTTAAATTTATCGAGATACAGTAAAATTGCTTTTCAGCGTCGATACACCCATCCCTCGCTTAACACGAAAGATAGCTTCTGCTAGATCACCGTGTTAAACGAAACTATGTCAAGCGAGACTAACAAATGTATGAAAAAGAGAGGATAGGTTATATTTTTAAAATATTAAAGAAATAGGTAGATAGAACTGAAAAATTATTGAAACATTATAAACATAGATAGAAGATGTTATTCAATGTCACTATCACTAGAAGATATTAATATGAAGATTTTCCTTCTTTTTATTGACTGAATGTCATCATCACAACTACTTTCGATTACATTTTCTGTTATTTTCCGTCGTAGTTCAAAAAAATCGGTAATCCGTTGAATCTTTTTTGATATCCTTGTAAATATCCTCATATCTTGCAATGCATTGCTTAATTTCTTAAAGCTCGATACATATCTAAATCATTATTTAAGAAATGCATTTATATATTTCTTGCCATTTGCAACTCAGCTTTTATAGTTTTAGCAGTAATCGTTGAAATTAGACCACAACTTTCAGTGTCGCTTTCGATATCACTTCTTATTTCGGGAGGAACTCTTGTGGTCATATCAATTAATTCTTCTTCATTTAACTCCTGTTTTTCAATCAATTCATCAATTTCGTTGATAGCTAAATCCTCCAATCCCTTTACCTCTTATTGAACATGCGATATTAATAATTTCCATGTTTATATGTTCTCTTGATTCAATATTAGTATTACCCAAAACTATGATGATAGATAGCTTTCCGACATGCATTTAAAGTAGATTTTTTAATGTCGGTTATTGCCGATGCGATTATATTCAGACAATTTAGGATATTAAATTGTCTACAAAGCAAGATTTAATCAAAAAAAAATTTTTTTCAACAAAAGTGAAACCGTGTTAAGCGAGGGATGGGTGTATATTTTTAGATATAGAGAAAACCCAAATTTTAATCAAAAGCTCAACGTTTTTTTCTCTCTTTAAGTGTTTTAATTTGATTTAATTTAAATAATCCTTCACATAATAATATGAAAATTCGTAGAAATTTAATTAATAATAATATATTAATTACCGATTCAGAATCTGTGATTCGCCACGTATATCGAACTCGAAGTCGGACCATAGTCCCTATCGCCGTCTCCCTTCAACGCCTTTAATTATGTTGTTGTACGAGAGAGAAAGTAATCAGGGGTAATTATGCGTTGTATTTGCAAATTACACGGTACTTAGTCGGCCATATAATGTTCATTAATCATCGACCCCCCTCGACTCGCCATTCCCGCGCCCCGCCTCCCCGCCGCCCCCTTCGAACACCTTCTTAACAACCCCGAAAACACGAAGGCAAAGTATGAAAATCACTCCATTATTATCAGCCGAGATATAAATAAAATAAATCAAGAGCAACAATTATTCCCGAATCGCGCTCATGAATTCGCAACGCCACTTTTTGCAAAATCCCCGTGTAATTGTAAAAAGTTGCACGGGGCGGCCCAAAGTTTCGTTTCTAATTAAAGCCATCGCCATCAAAGCGGTGAGCTTTCGTCTAATGCGGCGGCTTTGCCGAACGATTCGTATTGCGAAATTAATTATCTAGTCGCATTTAAGATTAAATACGCAATTAATTAAGCGGAATCCCGCTCTCCTGTTGCCTGTCCCTCCAATTATTATTTCAGACTCTGGTTCAACAAACTAAATCCTCTCAAAATTAATTTCATAAGGGGAGACCATTCTCCACTTGCCGGAGCGAGAGACCCAAAACCAAATTGAATGCACCCGATTCGCTTGTATTAATTGTAATTTTGTTTTCAGGTCTGGTTTCAAAACAGAAGGACGAAATGGCGCAAAAAACACGCCGCAGAAATGGCAACGGCGAAACGCAAACAGGAGGAGCTCGGCGAAGAGTGCGAGGAGCCACCGATGGACGACGACGACTGTCGGAGCGATCCCGAAGACGACAACGCAGCCAAACGTCTTCGGCGAGAGCTGCAGCATCATCGACCGTAAAACCCATAACTATATAAAAATCGAACACTCTTAGTATTATAATAATCATACGCTGTATGCTTACATACATAAACAAAAATTGTTTTTGTGACTATTGACGCCAAAAAGAAAAAAGAAAATATATAGTGATTGAAGTGATTTGACTATAATAAGGACATTTACCGAATTTATTAAAATTATACGCAAGAAAAAAACTATATGATTAAAATAAAATAATTAACAGTGATCTTAGCTTGTTAGTTATTAATTATAGATATAACATGCTTAAATGTTTTGATGTTGTACAGCCGATTGTGTATTTATATATATGAAACGAAACACTAAAATACTTAAAAAAAATTAATAGCTATAGTTATATGAAATAATCGTATTGTTTTCTCAAAAAATTGAATAGTTGGTTCGTTCATATATTAAATATTTTAGTATACATTGTAAATATTTCACTGAGCTTAAGATTTTTTGTAATTATACCCCCCTCATTGAATCATGAATTAAATATTACAATATTGTAAATATAAATATATTATGTCCCAGTGCAATCATAGAACGTTTTTAGCTATGATACGAATTATTTATTGGGCTTGCACTCAATGTATACAATTTTTTTGTTCAAATATTATTTACACACTGTTGAAAAATGTTATTACGACTGTAGTAGGTTTATTTTATTTAAAAAAAAAATCCAAAACCCATAAACTTGTTATATAAAAAACCGTGTAAAACAAAATACATTGTTTAAGCTTTATATATTATTGTATGTAAAAAATTATATAAGTATATTTGTAAAGTAATAAACCTATGAAAATATGTTCCGTCATTTGATCTTTCATTTATTTGCAAAAAAATGTATATATGCGAAATACTTGGCGTAATCAAATTTGGCATCACGTTGCCGAATTGACGTGTGATACATTGCCGAGGTAAGTTGGCGTGGGAAGCCATGACAGTCGTTATCACGTGATAGTGGAACCGGAAGGATGCAGGGGCGCAGGGAGGGGTCCCCTGAAACCTCCTCGCGTATCCATGGCGACCGCTTCCGAGGGGCGGAAGTTTGCCGGCGGGGGTATGGGGATGGAGACGTATCTCCCGGCAGTCGGTCGCAGGATATTAACCCGTAATAATGTGGTTCGCAGGGCTCATTTTCGGTTGATGAAGTGACGTAGCCCGCCCTGCCCCCGCGACGATGTAGTTATAAATGTAAAACACGGGTCGTCGGTGTGAGAACATCGTCGCCGAGAAGGAGGTGGAGGAGGACCCTCAGGGGTTTAGAACCAAGTTTTTACACTACTACACCAAAAAAGAACACTAAATAACAAAAGATTTACACAAAAACGTGACATTTCTAACGATAATATCACAAGCTTACCAATAACTTTTATCTGCACAATTACTTTTACGCAAGTTTTTGATTTTTCGCGATTTCTCTTTTATTATAATTCCTACATGTCACAAACTTTTTTTTATTTGTCTAAAAAAGTCTACAGAATAAATATTATAAATAATCATTGTCCTTTATTGTCTGCAATTGCGAAAAAAAAATTAAAACAACAGTATTCGCTGCTGTTATTTGTTGCTCCACGCGCGCGATGTATTATCTCGCTCGCACGCGGTACGACGTGCCGAGTGCGATGACACGCGCTGCGAAGATATCTCAAGAGCGTAAATACAAAATATCGACCAAATTATGAAGCATATCATAAATAACTATTTTTATTCAAAGAATAATCCACTTTTAAAAAAAATGTCAAGATATTGATAAAGAATTCATCAATATCATGACTTATCTGAGATACCCCCTTCGGACAAAGTGGTTATTTTCGAGCATTTTGACATATTAGTTTCTAATTAATTAATTATCAATTAACTTATCGTATATTAAAATACTTTTTTATCTTAAAACATCCTAGTATTCAAGATACATGACTGTTTTTTTAGTTAATCATAAATCTGGTATTTTAAATAATATTTTTTGCGATGTAAAATCATTTGCTTATCCCGAAAAAATATTACAATCTTTCTTAGATAATGAATATACACAAAATTCACAAAATACCTTAAGTAAAATTAAGAAAATTCAGTAAAATTGAGTAAAATTTTAAATATAATATTCCAGTACACAAAGTTTTTTAAATTCGCGGGCTGTATAAGTCCAAGTCTTTACATGCTTTAATTTTTTACTAAAAAATGACGCCTCAAGCTTTTTCTATTCTAAAAAAAAAAATAAGTGACAAAAAGGCGACGCTTTCTCTATATTAATGACATAAACATAGAATTACTAAAGAAACTTAACCTAAAACAAAAAATTTCAGTGCTTCAAAGCATGAAAATATCAAAAAATGTATCTGATGAAGACTACTTTAAAGAAGATTAAATTAATCATGAGCATTTTTATAAGAAAAGCGAAAATTGAGTGTATTTTTTGCAGTTAATTTAATTTTTCCATGCTTTAGTTGAGTCGATTTATGATTTAAATATTTTTCTTATAATCTTTTGTGATATTTGTTTTTGTTTCCATAGAAAAAAACATCGATGATATATTCAGAGCTTTGAATTAATATTATTATTCAAAGCTTAAGCTGAAAAAGTTACTGATCGATCAGCTAACACAGAAGTTTCCAATATTTTTAGGTTTACGGCTCCCTTAAAACATCAGGATTTTCCGCGGCTCCCTTAATACATGAGATTTTTTTCAAAATTGTTGATTTTCTTAAGAAAAACGAGCGCAAAAAATAACACAAAAATTTCGAGAATTAGGAATTCCAACAAATTTGCCGAATTGTGTAATTGAATATTTCGCGGCGCCCTTATAAGGGCACCGCGGCTCACACTTTGGGAAACCCTGAGCTAACATATCACCGAAAATCTAACCACTATGCATTTTTGTTACGTGTCTTTAATATGCTTAATTTAAATTAATTAAACATAAAATTGTATTGTAATTTTCAGGAAAGGTTTGCAATCTATGAGAGGGTTGTAAACGGATGTAGAGGGGATGTGAAATCAAGTGGCCGGAAAGTTAGAAGCCTTTCAGCCGCCTCGGAACAGGGGCGGGAGGGGAGAGAGGAGAACGATCGCAGATTCATAAGATTTCGTATATCCAGTCGTTCCAAAAGCGTAGCCCACTTAAATAAATTCGGGATTAGACGCCGACGGAATAATTTCGCGAATGTTTACGGTCGCGTTAATGGTCGCGTCCGATCGACCGTTGCTCAGCATCAATTCGCAATTTGCATACGAAACGAGGAAAACAAACACACACACGGCGGCAACAAATTTTAAACGTTTTTATTGACTTTACCGTAATTTGTAAATCGCATATTTAATTAAGTGCCGGCAAATATTTATGGGCGCCTTTGTGTTTGCACGGCGGATTTGCCGTCGGGCAGCTGTTGGCGCCGAAACAATGCTAATTGCGAATTTTCGGACGAAAATCGCGTGCTGGCCCCGCTAAAACCACTATTGAATCGCGCGCTCAATGCAATTTTTAGAAAATCGCGCGTATATATTTCAACAATTACGCTAATTGGGCTCGCAATTAATCGATTGGCATTACGCATTCCGACGCCGGGTAATCACCGTACGCTTAAAAATATAACCGTAGTTTTACTAAGCATTCCATTAAATATTCATTTAAAATGTTAATCATTATAATCGGGGAGCGTATAGTTAATCGAGGAGTTTAAAAATTAATACTCTTAAAAATTATCCTCGAGCTTTAATAACGATTCGAACGATGGCGATAAAAGAATATAAAAGCATGCCATAAAAACAGTAAACTATTAATCATGTTTATATATTTCATCATAAATTGATTGGATATGTATACATAAATATATTAATATAATATAATGAGGTTTATAAATTTTAAAAACCATACTCATTATAAAGATAAACTTTTTTTTAAACTACAATAGGTGCTTAAAATAATAATTAATTATTCTTATAACAAATGATACATGTAGAGTATTTAATCCTTTCCACACTAAAGGCCATAACGGCCCAAGTGAGTTTGGTAGGCCGCAGTTATGCTTATTGCTTCTAAGTATCGAGAAGGGTTGCGAAATGTGGAGAAACCCAACATTTTTTTT
>JAGXCT010035956.1:16024-52686 GCA_022495035.1 Philopotamus ludificatus | reverse complement strand
TTGAATAAATATTTATAAAACAAATAATATTAACTTAAATCCAACTGAAATAATATTAATAAATAACCTGTCTCATGGCTCGACACTTGGGGGAATATTAGTGTGAGAAACTCATTCCCCTTTTATCTTAATAGTCTTTAGAATGCTTATAAAATCTCTTTATAGATGAATGGCGCTTTGGAATCTTTCTGTTATGCCATTCATCCATGGTAGTCAAATAAAATAAATAAATATTGATGAGCAGGATGTTGAGGAGTTTCTGCAAGTTCCTGATGAGAGCTTTATTAACAAGAACTAGTATAATAAGGAGTGAAATGAGTGTTTTCGAAAATAACGAACCGAAGAAATAGGTCTCCTTGCTGAAAAAAAAATGTAAACGTTATCCGAAAGCGTTTTGCGTGTGATTTCCTACAATTATTTGCTTAATGAGAGATAAAAAGCAGTAAATGACGTTGGATAAATATAAAAAAATCCGAAAAGTCAGAATCTTCATCTCAAAATTAAGCGCTATACGAGATCTAACTGTATGTAACTATTTAGAATTTATCACTTTCCATTCAGGTATATCTTAAATATCACTATAATTCTGAAAATTGGGTTTTGCTCCTACCGTAAATAAATATTAAAATCAACCATTTGCAGAGAAAGCATACTTTTTTAAGGTTGCAATTACGTAACATAGATATCGATGATAAGCCACAAATAAAAAAAAGCAATGGTTAACGACTTTAAAAGCTCCAAACTAACAAAAATCAATTGACAACGAAGCACATTGTACAATAAATCTAAGACTACTATGAAAATTTCTTAGCTAAATCATTTTTCTTTATTGATATATTATTAAAAATCTAATCCCTCTTATGAATCTCTGATAAATCTAAATTTCTAACTGTTTTTTCAACAAGAGAACTATTATACCCTAGGTCAGAAAATACTAAAATGAAGATTAATAAACGCCCTAGTCTTGACAATTTCGCTACTATTCCTTTTTAATCCTCCAATACTACTAAAGTTCCCACTCAAAAATAGAGAAATAAAAATGAATACCTACACAAAGTCCCGCCTCTGTCTGGACACAGTGGCGAGGGTTAATGTTATACTAGCAGTGGTAAAAAAACACGTATACCAAGAGGATTTGGGCCACAGTGGTATAGACGCAAGCAGAATGAAGCTCGTGCCAAAGACGCGAATATTGTTATTTTTATTTTATATTATTTTCCCATTAACAGACGATAAAATACAATTATTATTTATAATATATATTCTATAATTTTTTTTAGATGAATACAAAAAGTTTGTGACATGTAGGATTGATATTAAAAGAGTTATTTGAGAAAAACTTCGGGTACCCAATATACTCCATCAGCTAATCGAAATATTTCTTAATCATAAATCATGCTTTATGAAATAATCTCTATTACATAAAAAAAAAACAGACGAAGCTAAACGCCATACTAAAAGATATGTTACAGAAGTGACTTCATTGACAGGGATAGGATTCAAGAAAAATAAAAGTCAAATCTTCTATCATTTTTAAAATATACCAAATTAATGATATCTGAATACTTAATAGTATATTATAATTAGTAATATTATTAAAATAGTATAAACTTATTCGGCATATTTTTCTTACATTTCAATAAAAAACTACAATGTCTTTTATTAAATTAACACTCTAAAAATATCCAACGTTTCATTCCAGTCTCGATAATTGGATACAAAAGCATCCATTTCCTGTGAATGTAACCGACGTAACCCAATTCCAGACCCATCAAACACATCTCGCGTCTTCCCCCGACACATCTTCCAATCGAGACGTCAACAGTATCAGTTTACACCACACTATCGCCAAAATTGGCAAAACACACGTACACGTATCCGATTACAAATTATCGCCTCTGCCGATACAATAGTTTGACACTTATCGGCATCGACGATACTTTCGGCGATACCTGAATCGCGTGACGAGAGCCCCCGTCATCGCGATAACAAAGCGGCACAAAAGTATCGCGTTACCTGAAAGCTTTACGAGATCCGACAAAAGCTTCTTTAATTGAAGCCTTCCTGGGGCGAGGGTGGTGGGAGCGCAGCCCCGGGGGTCTGAACCCTCACAAAGGGTTCCACCACCGTCAAAGGCCACTATTTCTTTCGTGGAAATTGCAACATTCGCTGATAAACGAAATCTGCACCTGTGCATTGTCAGATAGAATACCTATTACCATTACTTGTACATAATCAAGTTAGTAGTAATACTTAAAGAAATGTTTATATATTATTGATTTTTAATGCACTAGACTTATTTATCAGACCGATACGTTACCACATTGCTTATCTTTTGGTACACGGGTAATTTTATCGAATTTGCATAAATTATTATTCAACGCGGCGAGAAAAAAATATGCAAATATGATGAAAATTGGCCGAATCGGGAAAGCATTGTGTTTTCAGTAGAACAGTGGTCGGGTAATGGAATACGCGGGCCAATTTGAATCGTGGCGATTAAATATTATGACTTGTGATTTTTTATGGTGTGTGTGTGATATGTTGTTTTTAAATACACGCACTTGCGTTTTGGAAACGGTTCATTATTTATTTTAATCTTCTTTGTAATCTGAGTTGTATGCTTTTGTATGAAAATTATTTTTTATTGCGAGATATTGGGCTATATAATCATAGGGCTCGGAAACAAAACGAATTAATAAAATGTAAAAATGTATTCTGCGTTCATATTCAAAGCATATGAAAGAGGTGATAAAATATAAATATCATAGATATGAATAACATTTTAATTATTATTTCGATATTACTTATTTTGTTATAGATACAAATCAAACTCATGCAGGAAATATATAAGAATATAGATTATTTAACGCTTTTTTGCAGTATTTTTTTTAATTATAGTTTAATAAATGTTAACAAATAAACATAATAAATTCAATTTAATAAAATATAGTAAAATCTAACGAGTCAGTGAAAGCTTAAGAATATTAGCATTTTTAGTTCTTTTTTTATAAAATCTATAAATGATATATTTAACAACTTATTAAACAGAGCGCAATATTGAAAACTTATTTAATTTTAAAATGCATAAACTTCAGTGCTTTCTGAAAGCTTCAAAGATGATGACCTCGTTTAATAGTGAATTATATTAATAATAAAGTTAATCGAATACGTGTCACGTGTCACGAATAAGTTCTATTATACAGTATTTTTTTTATACAGTGTCGATATTTTATTAGCTTTTATTTTAATTATTCGATATAATTTCATACATCTTATATAAAAATCAAATATTGTCATATTTAAAACATTATGAATATGTGAATAGCGTGGTTCAACTCTTATATAAAACTTATCTAAACCAGCTGAGAGAACGAAGGACCTATTTAGACATGTTGAGGCTTGAAACGACGTTATTCCATTAAGCGCACGAAAATATTAGATAACGTTGGCTTACCAGTAGAAACGATAGAGATAGATAATATTTTTATAGACTTTATTTTTTTTTATAGTTATTTTAGTTACCGAATAAAAATAGTAAGTTTCATATCATCATCATAATTTGCCAGCCACGAGACACTTACTCGCTGAGGGTATGGAACAGGCTCTTGAATGGTAACAGAGGCCAAATAAACCTGAGTCTCACACGTGACGTGAGGGATTCCCTCTTATGTCCATACCACGAAAACCCAAGCCATCTTGGTATGCGGTTTTTTATAATCAGTTTTCCCTCTTTTAGATATTGCTACCATTGGCGGTGTATTTTTTACCACTGTTGGTATCGGATTTTACCCTCCTTACTGTGTCTGTGATAAAATTAAAATGGGGTTTGCCTCGGTGTTCACTATTATCTTTTCTACTTATTGGGCGATTTAAATTTGATGGTAAGCGGTAAAAGTTTTTTCCCTTATTTCAATTCTCGAGTTCCTATATACTTCTACCGGAGTTTCATGATGGGACAGGTACGTAGTTAGTTTTGTGACGGACAGAATAGATATTTCCAGAATAGTATTTTGAATTTTATGACTGGATTAATGTCGAAAGTTTACAAATACTAGGTAGTTGTCAAATGATACATGTCTGTGCCATTTTGTATCATTGTGTGATAGTGTCATACAATTTTAGAAATAATACCAATTAATGCAATCTATATCAAAAATTAAAATTAGTAAAGAATTACGGACGAAAGTTACCCCAGAAAGAAAAAGAAGGTAAATACAGGTTGACTTACCTTATATATTAATATTTATATTTAATCAAATCGAATTTTTACTACGGTCCTACTTTATTTTATATATTTATGAAAAAAATCTTAGGAATATTAGCTGCAAGCGAGAATTTATTTCAATTTTCTTCAAAAACTAACATTTTCGTCTATGAAAACTGAAAGTATTTAGAATATCTCATTAAACATGAACATAAAGTCGACTTTTTACAATAATTTTACTAATTTTAAAACCACGTATTTTGTTTAAATAAGCAGGGTATTAAACCATTGATTGTTTAGTTTTTTTAATTTATTTGTTATGCGATATTGATGTCTCGGTCATTAACGAATCTTTAGTATTATCGGCAGGAAAATGCAGATGATGCAGGTCTCTACTCTGCCTATTATTCAATGTCAATATGTAGCTATATTTTTCAAAAACCCTAAACACGAAAAGGCGCTTTGTATAATAACAAAAAAAATACTTAAAATATTATTAAAATACTTAAACCGAAAATGAGATAAAAAACAATACAACTTTTAATACTATATTAAAAAATGCCATTATAAGCAAAGCTTTTAAGCTGTTATATTCGTCGACAATGATTAAAATAAATCCACAAATAATGCAACCAGATAGCAGATTACAACCATGTTATATGAAAGCAAACGCAAAAAAACTTATAAATATATACAATGAATAACAATGTTCATATATACGAGAGCTTTTTTTATTTAAATATATTCATTACTAAACGGATATTTAAAGTATAAAATTTAGAAGAACCTCATTTGAATGGATGTAATATCACAGTACGAAAAGCTGAAGCACTACAAGAAATTTCATCAAGAGTGTAAAGATTAAGTAAAAGTTCTTGGATGTGAATATAAAAAAAATGTTGATTAATTGAAAATACTAATAACATCGTGGTAAAGCTTGGTTGGCTTTAGTAGACATTATATATTTTTATGTCTGTTTATGTTTATGTAGGGAATTAAAAATCACCTCTATATAATTTTTATAAACATAGTTAATAAATATATATTTATTTATATCTGAATAAATAATTATTATTATTATTAAATGTTGTAGAATAATGAAACTGAGTAAAAATATTTTTTTATCATAGTAAAAATAATTTATTTAATTAAAATCACGAGAAAAGAACTAAAAAAAACGAATGGGCCGGCGACAAATTTTCCTTTACGGCCCCGTCCGGGAAAATTGCGAATTTTAACCCCCCCCCACCCCACTTTGATACATTGCATAATAAATTTTCCATATCAAACTACATTTTCCGTTTAAAATATTCATATTCGGTAGGAAATTAGTTTTGCAAAGTTTAACAGACATCGCGTACACGACGAGACTTGCCTCAATAAAAGTGCGGTCCGCATTAACATACTTTCTGACAAGTGGACAATTTAATATTCAGACCAACCCCGACATGACCGCGCGGGGGTGGTTTTAATAATTTTTTTATTTAATTTTTCAATTTTTCCCCCTCAACCCCTGGGATAATATTCCATTACCGCGCCATTATATGCTAAATCACGGTGATTTTTTTAACGCGTAAATTGCATGCGGGTCACGCACGGGTCTTAAACACCCCATGTTCGTGTATTAGTGTTTTTGATATTGTTCTAGTAATGCTCGCCTTGTAATAAATACGAGGGTATCGGTATAATGCGATCTTTAGGCGAAATATTTTTTTTCTCAATATTATTTATATTGCGGAAATATATTTCATTAAATCTATTGTACCATTAGACAGGACACATTAATATTATTTATTATTTTCGTGCAAAAATGCAATCAAATACATGAAATATAATTCAAAGATGTCATAAATTAAACGTTGGTGCATTACAAGTGTTGAGTTACTCACCGCAAACGCAGAAGAGCAGCGCCAGGGCCGCGAAGGCCAGCTGAAGGCCCCCGGGTATCATCGCACGAAGAGTGCCATCCTCCACTGAATACCAGACACTCGTTACTTATTCGACCACCGTGCAGAAATATTCGGATCACACGTGAAGATACACCAATTTATTCATCGGGCCGGTAATGTGTAACATTATGGCCATGGCCGGTGGGCCCTTGCTCTGAATTACAAACGGGGCCTTGGGTCCGTCCCAGGTGGCATCTTATTCCATTAGACACGTATCTGGAAAACCAAAAAAGGGAAAAATAAATACATTAAGTAGGTATGTGTGTAACTTGTCTCTGAATAATGAACAGTGATAAATTTTGTAGGCTGAGAACAGGATTTGCATTTAAATGTTGTATAAATCTTGTATGGCCTTTGAGAATCCTCGCGGGACCTTCGGCAATAGAAGCTTTACTAACATTTTAATGTTTAGATATTGCTAAAATGTATTTTTATGTTATGTACTAAATCTCACATAAATCCCTTCGTAAACAAGCAAATTGAAATTTTATATAAACTTTAAAAAAAAATTCGCCACATTTATACCAAGTATAGTACATATATTTATTTATATTAAAAGTTGTGAAGCTATATTTTATATTTTAAGGCACGTCTTTTCGTTAAGCTTATATACAATCTAAAAAGTATTTAAAACTATACAATTTTATTTATAAAGTTTATAAATATTTTTTTTCATTATTTTATCGTATTTATTAATTGACTACGATGGATAAATGACAAAAACAGATAGATTTTAAATCGTTATTAAGTCATATGATAAAGATTCGATAAAGATTCTAAAGACTCATGCAAGAGGAATGAGTCTCTCACATTAATATTCCCACAAGTGTCAAACCACGACACTAGTTAATTTTTAATATTATTTCAAATGGATTGAAATTTATATTATTTGTTTTATAATTATTTATTTAACGAGGCATAGATGGCATTAAATTAATTAATTCTTACTAGCCAAACTACCTACATAAATATGTTTATAAAACATGCGAAGGTAAGGGTGTCTCTTCCACTTATATACCCTCTGGCCAGTGTTTTAAAAGAATTCCTTAATTCATAGCTTTTCTATTCAACGTTTTCTATTCTATATGCATGTTACCTACAAGCCATAACACTGGTTAATATACGAATATGTCAATTTAAAAAGCTTGGATATATTACATTCCCTCTCAGTAATACGTCAACAAAGATGCTTTTCAATTTAGAACCTAATTATTTAAAAAAATCATTAATATAAATTAAGATGTGAGGACAGCTGCTCACGAAGACTAGTCTTTCTCCGGTAACCGTAAAAAATATTTTCAATTTAAAATTGCTGTTTTGTTAAAATAATCAAAATAAATATCGCTGTTTTGATGATTTATCATATAAGATTTTAAAACTTGATATAAAAGAGAAATTAATGACAATATTTTTTACAATAAATTAATTTAAAATAAATTAGGTATAATTAAACTGGTCTTTAATTACATTTTAAACCTTTGTACATTTAGCATTTAGAATTGATTATACTATATAATTTATATAATCAAATATACCAAATTTCTTTTAAAGTAATTATACCATACACATATTTTCCTAAAAAGACCTTTTAAAAATTATTAGATCAATAATAAAATTTTAAATTTAAAGTTTAAGTGGAAGTTAAATTCCATCAATTTGTTTTTAATATTTTAATTTAAAAAAATATAATAACAAAAAAATGGTTTGGATGTAATTTTTATCCCACTTTTGCATCCTTTCAACTAACTTTTGGTTAATTTTTAATGCTCGAAACTTTAATGTTTATAAATCAAAACATTCTTTTAAAATATAATATGCCTAATAAATTCAGCAATTCTGACTACATTGATTGATGTTTATAATACATAAATAATTACTTCAGATAAAGGATTAATATTTAAAAAAATATGTTAAAATATTGTTATTATATATTTTTTTAGAATATAACACCTAAAACCTTTACAGCGGCTAACAAAGGGTTACTTATGAGTCACCATATTATTATGAAGTTGAACTAAAAGTTGTAACTTCGAAGTAACCGATAAATTCATGAATATTGGGACCAACTTTGTAGATAAAGTGGGACTGTTAATTATTCAAATTTAGAAAATGATTTTAGAAAAAATACCAAAGCAATAAAAAGTAATAAAAACTTAGGCTAAAACGAGAGGTTCTTCAAAAATACCATTTGGGACACTTAAAAATTTTGCAGTGTGGCAATACGTTTTTAAATGTTGTTTTAAATATTTTATGGTATTTTTTTGCGGCCGCCATTATTCAGAGTAGCCTCGTGCGATATTTTTTCAATACATATATAAAGTAATATAACAGTTGAATTAACAGTAATGCCAAATAATATATAATTGGCAAGCATGCTATTTACAAACTACGGAAAACTGTTATTAATTCGAATTGAAAATAAATAGGATCAATTTATATAACGAAAGCATGTGTATGAAATTTATGACTTGAATAATTTATATCTGGTCGAATAAAACATTATCCATCTTCTACAGAATCATAAAATCGTAATTATCTGTCGCAAAATTTCTGCAAGAGACATAAAACAAATAATTTTATCACCGCCGACGTATACACGTATAAATTTTATTCGTCGCCAGTTTCATCGAGTCGAAATCAATCGCAAGCTATTCCCACACGGATGATAAAACTATGATTTTTTAAAAGAGCAAAACACATCAGCTGAAAATTCAGCGCTGAAAATGGTTTATCTTGGTTTATCGTCCTCTTGGCCGAGCGGCGGAATTTAATGGGTTTTCCATAAAATGTGCCAGCTGCAGGTAATAATACGGTGACTTTTTATTTTCGGACGATACCGCGGGCCGTTATTCAGTGTCGCAATGCGCATCGCCTGCTCACTCACCGGGCAAATTAAAAGTAAAATAATAAAATTAATAACGAAATTAAAGTCTGCAAATTATTTTCGCCGGGGCCACATCGCCACTATTTTTTGTCACTCCTCTGTTCTCAATTAAAAGTTAGTTTGTGTACTTTCCGTCGGTTTTGCGTCGAGCGATTTTAATTCCATAAATAATATGAAAATAATCAAGTCGCTCTGAATGGAGTCTATGAAGAAACAATGTTTATTTTAATTGAAAACTTTCGCGAAATTCTCAACGGAGACCTGTACAGTCAGAATTGATTAGAAAACAATTAACATTTAATACGCGCGCCATATGGCGCCGCCATATGGCGGTTATGGAGTATCGAAGCGCGGTCCGGCCCCAAGTTTGTTACGGCGCTGGTCCGCCGTAACTTTGCCAAGTTACGTCCACCAGAAATTATTTAGCAGATAATGGTCGTGTAAAAAGTTTCAGCGGCGGTACCGGTTGAAGCTCGACGTCGTTAGAGTGAAGCAGACGTCAACGGGCCGTTAGTAACGGCCGTTCGCCGTTGCGCCGTAAATCCAATGCGAAACGGCCTGGCCCGCGAAACTTGGATCGTTAGCCCGCGATGTATTAAATTCTCATTCGATTTTATTCCCAACAGTTCCATCAGTTAGCCGTGTCGGCCAAGTGGCAATTGATATTGGGCCAATTTAATCATCGGTCCTAAGATTAGAATAGGACCGTTTCGTACGTTCTATTTCGTGGATACCAAGTTTGATAAAAAAAATACGCCAAATTTTACTTTTAAAAAAAATCCTAATATTGTTCCTTACAAAGAAGTCCCCATCAGATACATCGTACGCTCGTGCCAGTTTAGCGATAATGTCTTTGTTGTTCTTTTATTGCATTTATCTGTTGTTATCATGTTGGCAAACTATCATCCTTTTCTTGGTCAAGTCGCTTTTTTCATCAAAATCCTTTTCAACAGCCGACAATAACATTATCGTATCATTAAACTTAGCTAAAAACGTTAAGATACATCACAAACAAATCAGCTATCACAATAAAAATATCAGTGCCTTTTTACACCTCACAAAATTAAAAAAATACGTAAAATTTAAAGTAAATGTGGATGATTTATTTTTTGAAGATGACTGATTTTTTAAGGCTTTGAAAATCCATATTATAAATAATTCTTTGATTCATTTTTCTTGACAATCATGTAATTAATAGAGCATTTACTTATTTTAAGTGTGTTTATCATCTATGTCAGACTATGTTGATATAAAATTGAGTTCATTATTTATTCATTCATTCATCATAGGCGCAAGAGCCCTATTGTAAAGCTCTGGTTTCATCCAACACCCTTATCCATGTTGTTCGGTCTGCGCAACGTCGCTTCATCTTCTGGTAAGTTTCAATGATGCAGTGTCCCTCTGTGCACAGTTCAACCACCTCAGCCTTGGTCCTCTTTTCCTCTGGGGACAGGAAGGCTCATTAACCATAAGCCTTTTCGGCGGCTGACTGTTCCGTATCCTTGATACGTGGCAACAGCTGTGAAAAGTGTATCCTTGTTAAGTCGGTACAGCTCCTCATTGCTTTGGATATGCCATTCCCCATCGTCGATTATGGCTCCAAATATTCGCCACAAAATCCTCCTCTTCAGGATATCCAGTTATTACTTATCTTGTTTAGTCAAAGCCCAACATTCACATCTGTATGTTAGAACGGGCCTGATAAGGCTCATGTAGAGCTTGACTTTAGTCTACTTTAAGAGGAATGAGTTCATTATATTAGGAATATTCAAAAGATTGTAGGTTTTTCGATGACATTTTTCGGATATTAGTTGCACGTCGACTGTCACTCAAGTCATATTTTGTGTTATTTCGATGGCCATACTTACCAAAAGTGAAAAAAGGATTTGAAAATTACAATTGATTGATTTTTATCAAGTTAAAAATTTATTTAAAATTTGATTCTTTATCAATTTTTGCAACAAAAATTAGCCTCAAAAAATATTTATAATGTACTGAGAAAAATATTTTAATCCTTGCAAATGTTTAAACAACCAAAAATGGTTTAAAAAAATTCGGTAAGTTGAAATTTTGATATAAAAAATTAGCTAAAAAATGGACAATGCCGTTCAGAGTTTAAAAATCAAAACTAATCTAACTTTATCTATCAAAAAAATTGCATATTTTCTCAGATACCTATGGTAGAGTATTTAAAAGCATTTTAAAAAAAAAGCAGGGTAAATGAAAACCGCACGAGCTAAGTGAAGAAGATCTAGGCGATCGAATAAACGCATGTGAACTTCTTTTGGAAATCCAAAACACTGTTTTTGCAATACTTGAAGTCGAACGCGGAAAAACTCTATGGATATCCAAGAGTCAGGTAGCGATATCAACCCTTAATCTCAGCCTCGCATATTAATTTATTTTGTGACTGCAAAGGCATAATTCATTTTGAAGTTGTTAAACCTGGCCAAACAATAAATGCGAAACTTTGTTGTGTATAACTGGACCATTTAGCGGTGGAAATTAAAAAAAAATAATCCTCCCTCATACATTGAAGACAATAATAAAAAAACGAATATGGCAAAAATTACACGTATAAAATTAACCGGCCCGGGTAGAGGTTAAATCGTCACCCTCCATATTTTCTAGATATTGCTCCGTATGACTATCATCCCTTTATCTCGATACGATATTATTGAAATAGAAAAAAATATCTAACTGTAGACGGTAAAAACAGACAGTATTTTGACTCTGAATCTACAAATATTGAGGAGAAAGGCAGTAAAATGTTGCAAGATAGGTGAAAAAATGACATTTTTGATACGGGTGAATAATCACCCATAAATACTCACCCATGAATAATCACCCATAAATTTCAGATTAATATGTAAAAAATTCAGACAACTGATGATCAAATTAAAAGAATGTTTTAGTCTTTGGTCCTAAAATACATGTTTTATATTTTATGACCAATAGATTTTAAGGGGTAGGTAGGAAAACTTGCCCGTCGAAGGTTATAACTACACTAGTGCTTTTGAATGTTCAGTGGGAGGCAATTAGAATTAATTATCACGCAATTTCATATTATAATAGAACAATTATAAGTAAATTTTGTGTCCACCTCAAATATTTTAACAGAATAACAAGGCCTAAAAGACCAGGTTTTTTAATCGATAATATATAATAGTTCTCATATGGTTCCTTTGGATTTTAATTTATTTAGATAGCACTGCATATTAATTTAAGTTAATAAAAAAAACACTTCTACAGATATTTGCAATCCAAATATAAAAAAATTTTCACCGACGTTATTAAAAATTGATTGAAGAATATTCAGTTTACCAAAGGAAAATATATTATTTTAATACAATATTAAATTAAATATTTTATTTCGATCTACCTCTTTGATTAAAAATAAATATGTTTTCATCCTGACTAACCAAATTATATCTTTGATCCATCTTAAAAAATATATATAAATACATTTCGTATGACGCAACGCTAAATGTATATATTTAATGCTATTTTAGGAGGTAAGGCTATATTTTTAGGTCAAGAGCGGCTTTTTGTTTGACTTTATGATAAATAATTTATTTTATTCATCCTTTTTATACAATATATTTCCGGTAATTACTATCCATTTATCTCACCTTTATGCTTATTATGAAAAAAACAGCTATGAACACACTTATTTTATATTTATGTTAAATTAACGCACGTTTAACGTTGAGTCAACGCAGAGGAAAATGGCACCCGAAATTGGATACAATTGAGAGTAGATACGTGAATACAAGATATCTTATAAGGGTCTACGCTTAGAATTCTCCAAGACTATTAACTATGTATAAGGAAAAACTCTCTAAGGGCTTTGTACTGAATATGCAAATACCAATAAGTAAAATTTACATTTTACCTATTTAGCTACAATATTGACAATAATTGTATTGTTGAAATAATACATTTATGATTTTACTGTAAAATTATATAAACAAGGATAATTTTATCAATAGTAAATAATGATCGGTAATAGTAATTCTGATCCTATTCCAAATAATTTAAATCTCATCCTTAATTTGACATAGAGCTTTATGTATTCTTTAATTATATTCCAGGTTATATTTTTATATGATTTCTGTAAATACGTTTCATATTAAAAATACTAAATGAATTTTTATAATAGCAAAATAATAAGTTTACAACGTTTCTAATGCAATTTAATATAAAAATATCTCTCCTAAATTGAATATTCTTCTTAAGTATGGCTTGTGAAATATTACTCATTATTGACATTTTTACTCATAGAAAATATTTTTATTATAATAACCAACGTATATTTTATACTAATGATTATTTAGCTTTTCACATTTTTAAATCAGCATTAAAGCAAAAAAATCTGTATATAAAGTAATTGCTATGCTTTGTTTTAAGTGTAAAAAAATATATTGTTATTTATTTATTACGAATAATTAACTATAAAAATGTAAAACTAACTATATAATATCGCTTTACATTATGCGCAATTTTTTTATGAATATAAATGAAAAATTTGAGAGCTCATTAAAAGACAAGAGATTAAATAGCGACCTCCATTCTTTTTAAGTGCGATTAAAATTACATTAGCTTTTTTAAAATAAAATAATGCATAGTTAAACTGTTATATTTCACAATGAATCATAATGATTCATTGTATTTTTCAGAGTAATAATAGAGCCTATAAATATATGGTCTTATTTAGCTCGAGATATAAAATGGCATGAAACAATGATTGGATTAAATCCCAATGTAATAAAAGGAGCTTTTCATTAGGGAATACTTGCTTTATATGAGACATGTCCTTCAAAATGTATGAAATCGAGCGTCAAAATTTTCAGCAGAATAAAAGAAAAACGTTATCTCGGCGTATACATTGAGACAATAATTTTTATCTCACACATATATGTGCGTATGTTATGTAGTTTGACCTAAGGGATGGAAACGAAGATTATTTTCCAGGTATCATATATGAGAACTTGGGATAATCTCGTAGGAGATATACGGAAGGGCAGAAATATTTACTACTTAAGATGTTTTTACATCACCTCCGGCAACAAAAGGTTTTCCAGCAGAGATATAAAAAGAGATCCTTTTAAGATACATCTCCAAATTTTATATCCTTTATTATTATTTTTTTGAACAATGCCCTTCGTCTCGAGATAAAACGTACAATTAAACGAGCGATGGATCATGTGGGGTGGAGATAGAAGATGGAAAAAAAATCTGATGGAAGATTCTGTTTTTATCATTAGGGCGAGTTTATAAAATTTTCACGTTTTTAAAATATCAATTTTGCTTTCAGCTCGGATGAGAGTGGATTGAAAATTTTTAGAAAAAAGTTTTTTTTTTATATAATATATATAAGACAGATAGAGTGACTCAACGGTTAAAAGCAGAGCCTTTCATTTCACAGGGCGGATGATTAACGATCCCATTGATTTTATATTAAAAGACTGGCTGCAATGGGACGTATAAAATACGTCTGGATGATTCTTTGGGTTCATTAAAGGTTAAATTATTGACAGCAGAATGAGCAATGAAAAATAGTCAAATTTGAGAGCAAAATTAACCTTTATTCACAAAGAATATTATCGAGAAGTTACAAATTATTATATAAAAAAATGTTTTCACAAATGGCAATTTTATATCGATTTTGATTTTATTTGGATACATAGAAACAAAGACACGTGTACTTTAGAGTAAGATTGTGTGAATATGAGTGATTGAACATGTACTGAACCTAAATAAACTGATATTTTTTTTATTCAGTTCTGCTATTGGTTCCAACATAAATAACATTGTTTTAAGATTTACAGGATAAGTTCCCGTTTGAAGCCCTGGCTTTTTTGTATAATATTAATCTACGCAAAATAAAGTAATTTTAAGCCAGGTTTCAATAAATCATAATGGATAAATCCTGCGCCAGATCATCAAACAGTCACCATCAGCTTATTTTGACAAATTTTGTACTTTGCACCGTGTTTTGATGGCTTATTCTTGTACAACCACTGTGCTGAATATTTACGGCTAACGTACTGGATCTATTTCTCATCACGCTTTACAATCCGAATAAAAATGAATAATTTTTGTGACGAGAAAACAACATCATTCAAGCTTATAGACATTATTGTTCATGCTTTTGACTCAGTTCATATGGAATAATGTAAATTTATGACTTTTCAAATTACTTAAGAGTATTTGCTTTTTAATGGAAAATATCAACGATTATTCATGCGCACTTTGAGATGGATCTGACTCTAAGGTGACTTTCAGTTCGTATTATCCACATTCGATTCTGGTCATCCATATGACTCATTCATGAGTTCAAAGTTACTAGAACGAAATTTCGCAAACCAATTTGATACTATCTGCCTAATGATATTAAAGTAAAATATAATATTAATGTCCCGAGCTGTCTGCGATGCTATATTTTCAGGTAAGATTAATATTTAAACTATATACAAGTTTCTGACACTTGTTAATATTTTTTTAGTGCAAAAAGATTAAGAAAGAATAAATACAATTAGCAACTTTCTAAACAAAACCCAACAACATTTCATAATAGGATATCAACGTGAATTGAGAAGCTAACACTTGACCATATGCCTGTCTATAAATTTCATTTTTGACGACCCAAAGTAGATGATGATTGCTCCCTATCTATATTTTAATTGCCCTTTTGATTTTTTTGTATATCTTAAGGTTATATATTATTTAAATAATGACAATAGTATTGTATACCAGCGATCGCTAAATTTTAGAACCTCGCGGAACATTTAATTCATCATTTTAAATCCCGCGCACCATTAATAGGTGGTTGGATAAGTTTTAGTAATATTATATTTAAAAAAAAGTGATCAAAGAACACATAAAGTGCACTTAGTTATTAAAATAAAGTACTGCTTTGATTTTAGATAGCCTTTAGTAATGATTTATATTCCGCGGTCAATTTTCATTAAGCAATGCATTCTTTTAGAATATATTAGCAATTTTTGCTAAATCCAGGTGTTTTGAATACAAGTGTTCTTCAAGTTTCAAAGGTTTCAATGCAACGTTAGATAAGCTTTTAGAACAAACAATAAAGAAGGGTCGTGGATCCAGCTCACTTCATGAATCCAAATTTTAAGTAGTTAGAATGATAATTTCTCGATATTTTGTGTTTTTTCCTATCTTCGCCTTCTGTTCCAACATTTTTCTTAATGATGCCTGATGAAGACATGTACAATGAACCTAGCTACACATCTTACAAGATCGAGATGATTTAATGTATCTTGCATCGTTCATACGTGCAAGAGTCACTTATTTTTCTGGGTTGGTTTGATATGGATTAAAAAATGCAAAAATTGTTCACATTTCTGTATCGACCAGCGAATTTTCTTACGAAACACCAGTGGTCTATACAGACTATACATATTATTGCAATTGTCATTAACATTAAGAATAAAACAGAGGTAAAAAAATCAGCTTTCAAATGGATAAAAGACAAACTAACAATAAGACTAGTGATTAAAAATGATTAAGGAATTAATAATAATTCATAAAATTTCTATTAGTACATTTTCTTCTTTATAATAATAATTTTCATAAATGAAAATAAATTCAAAATTGTTCGAATACAAAATATTTTGAATCGGTTTTAGGTAATGGAATCCATCTACTATTTTTATATGTATCTTATATTTATTTTGCTTGGTAGTCTTAGTAAAGTACCGACTACTTACGTGATTCATGAAATATATAATTAATTTTAATATTCATTTAGAGAAATTATAATACATTTATATGATAACCACCAGGAAAATCATCCATTAACTGCGTATATGATAAAAAATGTTTTTTTTTGTTTTCGCCTGATTCATCAGTACATGGCCTGAGGAAGATTGATCATCGCTCTGATGAAGGTAAAGGGTCCGGAAAATGGCTCAGCTCTTTCTGCATTTTTTTTCATCACATACTTTTTATTATCAAGTTCTTGCCGTCATTTAAAAACCGCTGTTATCGACCAAATCAAAACAGTTCTAACGATAGCCGAATAAATATCAAGTGCGCTGCGGGTTAGGGCCACTCGCTGATAAATTTTATGGAAAATCTCGAGGGGTCGTCCTTTCATAACTTTTCAAGGATATGACCCATGAGAAGTGGCCCGAGAAAACGGTCTGTTTCTTGCGAAATTATCTCGGAATTTAGATTTTTGCCACAGGGTGAATAATAAACATATTTTATTTAATGTAATATTGTTACATTATACAGTACATTACGGACACGGTTTAACATTTAAAGTGAATAATATTCCAAACACGCCTAACACTCAATCCTAACCAAAGTTTGCGAAGCAGAGAAATGTGTCAGTTGTTTCTGACGGATCCAGTACATGAACCAGTTACTTTGAGACTTTCTTCCCTGGATATAATTTGTTCTAATTGCGTAACAATCTAGAACAACTGCGGACAAAGAGCAATTTCTTATCGCAAACGTGAAAGTCGAGGGGTTGGAAGTGGGGTGCAGTCGGAAAATTGGCGGTTTGAAAAACATGAGGGTTGAAGCTCTACGAAATGCAATCATCGAGTATCCGAATTTACAGGTTGTGTGGTATACGATCGATCAATCAACTGTCCAATTTACTTAATGAGGTTACATTTTCTGAATAAAATATACAATGAATTACAGGCGCGGTGTATGAAAAAAATATACAGCCGCAAAAAATGACCCATATTTTGTGAGATAACTCAAATTATGTTGTAAAATAACTTTTTTTGTTTTACCTAAAACTTGTGCCATATTTTTTTGGCCACATAATTTTTTTTCATACAATTCATTCCAACGTTTCTTTTTTTATATATATTTATACAACAAGATTTGAAAGTGTAGAAAATTGCTTTCCAAGTTTACTGTTTTATATGTAAGCCAGGAATGATTTGATTTGATTATGCAAAAAAATAATAGAATTCACTAAGAAACACGAACTACAATATTTTAATATAACAAAATAATTTTCCTTTAATTATTCAATTTCAAAATTATATATTCAGAGACGTTGCTGTATCAAGTCACGCTATCTGTCAATATATTTGAACAATACTGTCTTGATTAAAGGTAATTTTAGCAATTTGGCAAACAATCTCCCGAATTCTATATAGTATTATTACAATTTCGTAATTTTCCTGGTTTGCATAAATATAATTTTTGAGAAGATTGCTTTCTAAATATACCCACCCCCAAGAAATATTGTATTACAAATGGTTGAATGTCGATAAAATAGACGTCTATTTTATACAAACTCAGCTTTTAATATTGATAAATATTAGCTCGTTTTTATCAGATGTGACATAAATAATTATTATTATTGCAATAATTTTAAATATAGATTTATTGCTACGTAAATTAAAAACAACTTTGGAATCTAATGGTTTCTGGGAATCGTGTTAGAACAAATAAAATATGTAAAAGTAAACAAAAATATTTTTTCATTTTTTTCGGATCGTGTTATGTCAAAATCGGGTAAAAAAACGAGTCGAGTATACATACAATCTCTTAATTTTATTTCGTAAAATAAACAAATTCATTTTACGTGACTTAGTTTTATCAAAATAAAACCAAAAAATATTTCCAAGAGTAAAAATAGGCATTTTAAAAATTTGCAATGCCAAAGCACTCAATTGCATATATTAAAAATTCACAGATCCTCGTACACGAAATCAGAGTAAAATAATACAAATATGCAGGGGTTAATCCTGTTGTGGCTACCATTTTTGGTCTAGAATTAATATATATACAATATTAAATATATACATGCAATAAAATTGTTATAATAATATTATATTTAATCCCGAATTTTATTAATCTAGTACCTGCTATCGTTCCTATTTGAGCTACTCATTTTTTTTAACATTTATATAACCATTTATTGGTGGACGTAGTAAAGAATTCGGAAACCTTTTATTTAACCTAATGCTCATATTTATTCATACATCTTTAGTAATTTGCAATTATTAGTACAGATCTTTAAAAAAAAAATTAATATAAAATAGCCTTTTTTTATTGTTTAACGATCGATAAATAGGATGACGGAAAAAATCTAAAGCGTCATTTACTAATATAAAGGTTCGATAAAGATCCTAAAAATGCGGAGTCAATGAGTCTCTCATACTTTTATTCACCCATATCCTAGTCTTATTAAGTATTCCAAGAATTCATAGATATTTTCTAAAGGTTAACCTATCTGGTTACTAACTTAGCTCAGTTGCGGCTATTTTACATTATTAACCTTATAATGCATAAAGGCGAAGAAGTTAAACGTCATTCAAAAAATCAACCTCAAAGTTAAAATTGTTAAAGGTAAACCAGAAATTAATGAAAATTTTTACAAATATTATTCTGTAAGATAATTTCCATTGTTTTCTTTAATATTTATCGATAATTCAGGTAATTTTTCAATTCCTACTGTGTAAAATATTGGGGTTTTTTTTTTACAAAAAAATAATATGTCTTCTACTAAAGTAAACCACTGCCAATAAGGTGGTTGCTGTAGAACTTATAAATCCAACTGCTTGAATTTTTCCTGTGTGTTTCTTGATTGTGATTACTTTTTTAACAGTCTTGCTTTCAATCTTTTCAATTTGGCACAATAAACTTCGGTTGTGTTCACTGTTTATTCATATTTTAATAATTCATAATTAGTTACGCCTGAAATATCCCACCAGACACAAAGAATTATCTTTTTCGTGTCAATCGAGGGATTGAAACTGGTACTTAATTTAAAGAAAGCTATTGTTTTTTATCTCTTTAGGTTGTTATACAACACCCACTTTTCATCACCGGAATAAATCCTTTTTAGAAACGGATCGGTCTCATATCTGGACAAGAGCGACGAACATATGGCAATATCCAAATTCTTTTTCAATTCTTTTACCGATCTTTTCAAATGGTCTTGTAATTTTGAATCCACTATTTAATTTTTATACATCTATGACATTTTTGATGTTTAAGTCATCTTCATAAATAAATAAATGGGTCTTCTCAATCTCTGGCTTTAACATTTTTATTTAGCATATAAAAGAAGAAAAGTAGAAACTGTGTGTGTTAGATTACATTTTCCCTCTTATTATTATGATTAGAGTTTCCCTCATATTAAAATTTGTTTCATAGATTGGACTACAATTATTTAAAACAACATTTTAACTCAAAATTAAATTGAATCATATGTTATGAATATTTAAATAAAATATAAATGGGTTGTAAGTTGCATGTAAGTATGCTCTTTGGTTTGCTTACATAAAGTTTCAAATTTACTAAGCATATTGAGACAGTGAATTGCCCCCAAAGCTCTGATCATAGAGTATGCAGCGAAAGCTCTGGCGCAATATGTCTTTTACCGGTTTCTCACATTTATGATATGATATTTAAAATAGAATAAAGCATTTTATAATTAT
Source organism: Philopotamus ludificatus (assembly GCA_022495035.1). NCBI lineage: Eukaryota > Metazoa > Arthropoda > Insecta > Trichoptera > Philopotamidae > Philopotamus > Philopotamus ludificatus. The sequence goes on along the minus strand of JAGXCT010035956.1, from coordinate 32,202 downwards.
CGTTTTTCGAATCTCCCATTCCCCGATGCGCATTCCCGAACCGGAAGCGGCATACAGAGACAAAGTTATCATTTCTAGTTGCGCGCGATAAATGAGTTACTAATTCAAACGATTATATCGTTATTTAATTGCGCGATTCTCAGCCGTGTAGTAAGCCTGCACGATAAAGTTTACCGCATAATTGAACCGGGACCAAATTCGCGTTTGTCGAATTCCGGGCCCTTCAAGGACCCCCCATTATCGGAGAGGGCGCGGTCCCCGGGAACGTCCCCGGGGGAGGGGCGGGTTCCGTTTCCAAATTTCAGTATAAATCCCCCCTTAATTGTGTACATTAATGATAAATTTATACAAGTATTGTCGAAATTTAGCAAGTCGAGCCGGCAAGCAATCGTATCGCGGGCTTAGGCTAAAACAATTCGCGATACGCCCGATTTCGCGATAAGCTTGCAGCTTATATAGCAAGGATAACCAAAAATATGATCAATTAAAAATTTTACTATATTACGATTTAATATGAATATAATTTTGGTGTTAAATATGCACGGGGATTATTAAAACAATATTTGCCGAAAATATCAAACAAATTGATACAGATTGATCAAACAGCGGGCGCAGAAGCAGATATTCGCCCAAAATTTGGTAAACAATACAACGTGAAGGTATTCGCGTGAATTTCCCATCGCGGAAAAACTCGTTAGCTGCGCAAACAAATCTCCGACATCGACACAACACATTTCCGGCGAGAGCGACCCGAGCCGCGTACATCAACTAGGCATGTACCTAGTTAGCTAACTGGCACATTTGTCTTCATCAAAGTATGCGTATGTGTGCGTTCATATACTTCGTTAATTAATTAAAACAACTATCAGACTTTCGCCGTGTATTATATAATGTGGGTATTGAAATTTCGCACGTAGCAAGGCTCGCACTTTGCCGAAATGCGTAGCGGGGCGTATGTTATTAATTATTTTATTAATCACATCTACTCAGTTTAGTAGATCAGAAATATTAATGGATTATTAATTTGGTAGGCAAAGTTTATTCGAGATGTTGTACAACGCTATTTGAGATGGATGATTAAAGTCTTGTAATATTAGAATTTAGAGGAGGTAGAAAACGTAAGTTATACTCACATTATATCATAAGGTGGACACATAATTTATAATATTTTATTACATTATGTGTAAAGTTGTATTAAAGTTTAAACATTTAAATCAATGACATGCCTATAAACTGTTTATTTATTCGTTAAATTTACAAAGTAATTATTTGTGTATGATGAAAGCTTAACCTTTTCCAATCTGTCCACTATAGTCGAATCTATGAATTACTCCTATTATATTTTTTACAAATTTATTAAAAAACATATCCAATAGGAAAATAAATAAGAACCATCTATAGGGTTTGATCTGATATTCGGTTTAAAAAAAGTTTTTTTTAATTAAATTAAAAAAACTTAGTTCAAGTTGTTTGGTAAAAATCTTCAAAATTATTTTATTATTTATTTGCAATATTGAAGTTTATGCCAGAAATATAGGAACTTTTGGAACGCATCAATTATAACACAAAAAGGCTCTTATAGAGTAAATAAAAACGAGTTTAAACGAGAGAAAAAGTTTTTCGTTTTTTTAAACAATCTATATAAATAAATATATTTTTATTGCAATGTAACTGCTAAAAAAACAATACGAAATATAATAATTCAAACAAATACGAATAGGAATAAATATATTCTAAAAATAGTTGATCCTTAGTGATGAAACTAATTTTTATGAGCCTATTACATTATTATTTTTATATAATATTTTCTGAAACATTTAGATAGATTATGCAAACGAAATAATGTTTTTTTTCTAAATAATCTATAATTAAATACACCATTCTATTTTTGTATCTTTGATGAAGAGATTCGAAATATTATTGTTTTAAAAAGCTTCTTGCTATATTCCAAAAGGGTTAAAAGTTATAAATTAGTATAAGTTTCTTGTGATAATAATAAAATAAAAAAAACGGCAAAACTAAGCCCAACTCGGAACCTAATCTAAAATGTATTTCAAAATGTTTCACTGACAGAAATGTTTAAGACAGGGATGTCCAACTGAATTTAGATTACCATTATATGAGCACACATCTTAATATTTTATAAATTAAAAATAATATAACGTATTTATAAATAATAAAACCCAAACATTCAATTTCCGATCGAAATATTTATTTACTCATTATTTATATTATTAGAATTTTTTAATGTCGACTTGTAATTAGATCCTTGCGCATCGCAATTGATTGGTCTAGTTTTTTTATCAGTTTTGTAATATAGTCTGAGTTATACTACATTCAAATTATGTTTTCAGCGCTGAAATTCCTTATAATAATATGATAATATAGCTCATAAATTCGTATATAATTTATGTACAGAACAATGTAATAAATAAATTATTAACGATGTCGATATATCGTCCTTTGTTTCAACGCAATAACCATCTAATATCACTTAGCTGTTTCTACGACGTATTTCTTATATATTTACGTCATTAATGACGGTATTATTTTTCGTAATAAAATTTGTTTTCCATCAAATCAATTATTTGGTCGGTATTCTGTCAAATGAAAGCCCTTAGACAGAAAGTGTCACGTTTAAAGGACGTGACCTTTGTCCATTTGCAAATATTCAACTCGAATTCTGTTACCAACAGCAGTGATTCATTCTGTACAGAATTTCAATTATATAATCAACTCGTCCATATCGTAAATTACGATTAGAAATTAATTGTGAATTTCCGAACTCGGCGATAAATCGAATGATTCATAGCGAAATTGTGTAAATATCGATCCGAAATATTTTTTCATTGACCGGATTATCCGGCCGTATCTCAGCGGCGAAACACGTTCTCTGTATCCGATCGGAAAATGTCGAACAGCGATAATAAAGTTTTTCGGAGCGTTCTATTTTCGCCAAGGAAATCCCGGTGACGACATTTTCAGCTAACAAGCCGCCATTATAAAAAAAAAGTAATTAAATTCGTGACGAAGATTATCTTTGCGAAAATTTTAACGAAATATTCATGCAAAAATAGACGCTTTATCGAATACATTATTCATGTACTTAAGTCAACTTTTAATGAAGTGATTTGATAAAAGCTCGAGGAAAACGAATCGGTCGGCGGCGATAGATCATTTCGTTTCACAAGTAATCGACGATATTTATCTGGCAATAAATTATTTTTGAAAAAATTGATGAATTATTGCCGCTTTCGTGGCCCTTTCCGTCGCAAATAATTTATTTATATTATTTATGAAGGGATTCGGCAATCAATTATTACAGATACTGAGAACTTGTTTTTGCGTGAAATTGTTTACTCACTTAAAATGATAATGGAAAATAAATAAAATATACACAGACAGTAAACCCTCGATTTACACGGTGATCGATTTGAAAAAAAATATTTATGTCTCCTATTACTTTAATATAAAATAAAATGTATTCATTTTACCGAGAAATATTTTTTAAACTATTAAAACGTCGTTTTATTCTATGCAAGTAATGTAGATTTTTTGTTTTTTTATACCATAACATTTTTTTTAGTGTCCTTAAATGATTGGTTTATTATTCTTTAGATATTACAAATCTTATCTGATCAAAATAAATTATATAATTAATTAATATGGTAATTTAGTCTTAGAGAAAAATATGCAAAATAATTCATAAGCACACTGTTCCCGTTTACGATTTATTTCGCCATAGATTGGTCTGTGCCGTTTTTTTATCGCTTCGCATCCCTTTATACGACTCTCCATACATTTTATTTATTGCCGAAACAATTTTTTTTTTCAAAAAAAAACACATAAAAACGGAAAAACACAATCCATTTGACCGGCGAAAAACTTAATTAAAACAATGTTCCACTTTGTATTTAAACGCGCAAATAAAACATTAAAATTTCGCGCATTTGCATATCGGCGGAACAATGGCCAGAAATAAATCTATTTTTGGAAACATTTTTTTTTGTTTGTTCGCCGCCGCCAAGTGTCCCTTGACGTGCAGGGCCGCTGCGAGACACGCGCCCCCATAAAATATTCGAATAATGGCAAATGAGCGAATAGGTGAGGATCGGTATCGTGCACGTGACATGTTCTAAATTATTGTTATTGTGCGCGGACTATGCGGAAGTCGTGTATGGGTTCCACCGGATATAAACCGGATGTATCACGAAAATCACTGTGCGCCAGCTTTTACACAAAGCTTTTCATGCCCTGATATTTATATTAGAAACATAAAAAAAATATAGAGAGAATGTGTGGAAATCATGCATTTGGGAACTTTATTATTATACTCGAAGGCGCTGATTTAAGAGATAGACTTGTTCTTTTATTTTAGGCGACTTTTTTGTGATAATAATATTTTCGTTATGAGGAAACATACATTGAACTCGAACTAGAAATAACTAGACCTTAATAAAAAACAAAAATCTCTTATTATTCCAATTTCTCAATTATTCCAATATTCCATAAATAGATTTGAAATTTTATAAATATATTGATGACATCTTATATAATAGATAATCATAACGTAGACTAAATTAAAATCAGTTATTTAGTCATTAATCGCTGAACTATTTTATGAAAAATTACACTTATTTCGAAAATTTAAAAATATGGTTAAACTTTTCTTTACAATTATATATAACTAAATATGATAACAAAAAATGCTGGGACCAAAAAGCTGTATCTGTCTATTAATTGTAGTTAAAAAAACAAAATAAATCCGTGGGCCTTACGTTTTGTACATGAGATTTTTTAGCAAACAACATGAACCAACCTTTTTTAATTTAATTAAAAAAACTATATTTTTTAAATCGTAGATTAACCATATAGATCAGTGGTTCTTAACCTGGGTTCGATCGAACCCCAGGGTGAGTCGGTGAGTCAGTCTCCCGGGTTCGGTGAAGGTGAAAAGATACACCCGACTTATTGTACAATATTATGAAAAATGATAATTTTTAAGGGTTCGGTGAACGCGCATATGAAACTGGCGAGGTTCAGTACCTCCAACAAAATTAAGAACCACTGATATAGATGATTCTTATTTATTTGTCCAATGAATCACATTCACAATTAAGGAAAGCAAATAAATTAATTACTCCACAGATAATAAAAATAATGAGTAACTCAAATATGTATATTTATTTTTAAAACAAATTGCTTCTTTATTTTTTATGTAATATTATTTTATGCATCCATTATTAAAATCAATAAATTGCTGAAAATGGATTTTATTTATTTATTATAATATTTTAAGCTAATTCTGACATTCCCGAATGTCTGCGTAGTATAATAATTTAAAAACGTTTTTGTATATGAAAACTAATATTTTTTTATTACTACCAACCGGTACCGGTAAATCGCTAAAAACGAAACCTCGGTAATTACCGGTAAATTTTCCAAATTACCAGAATTGATTTTCTCGCGAATTAAGGACAGATACAGGCATATCATCACGAAGTTTATTGTAGATATTCATGCGGAATATGAGGTTTTGTTTTTGTTTAAGACGAATTTTGAAAAGAGCTTACTTTGCATCGAGATTGCAAAACTCGGTGGAATTCCTTCCTGAAAATGCTGGAACGTCTTTATGAAATTAAAAATGCTATCTTAAAAAGTTTGATTGATACAAAATCGAGGATAAATATCGATAATATTGAATTTTATAAGATCTCTGACATAATATTGTCATTACAACTGGTAAAAGTAGCTGTAAAAGCTCTATGTCGTGAAGACATAAATCTATATGTCTTCACGTCATAGAGCTTCTACATTCAATATATATCGTGAAGATATAAATACAGTTCTTTTTTAGCCAAGGAACTTATAGAAGAGCCAATAATTCGAATAAAGGAAAGGACAATATATTTCGATATGGTTATTTATCCTAATGATCCTGATACAATAAATGATTTTTAATAAAAAGATTATAGGTATTTCTTTAAGTGACTATTAAATTATCCTATATAAATATTATAAGAATTATTAACAGTATTTTAAACATTTAAATTATTATAAATGTATATGTCGATTAAACACTTTAGGAGCCAGGATTATTATATACAGTAATAATAAATTATTCTTGTTCCTCGAATGAATACTACCCGATGTATTACATAAAGCATCCTTCTATTTTTGTATATACCGCGAATGCGTTTTACAGAAAAATATTTAAGGTAACAAAAAGTCGCTTTATATTCGAGCTAATACGATAGTTTTAGAATAATTTTTATATCAAATATAATACAAAAAGAGTCGTTAATATATAAAAAAACGAGAAAAAAAGTTCCAAATCATTCAATATAAATAAATATAATTGTCCGTATAATACATAATATAAATATTATGCGTCACTTTTGTTCGGATGATGTTATTTTTATATCGGTAGTAAGAATAAAATTTTCATTGCCATGTAACTGCTAAAAAACATTTTCTGAAACGTCAATGATAAAAAAACAAATGGGCAAAAAGTTTTTACGCAATATTTATAGTTTCTATTAAAGTTATCTTGTTTCCTGTTTCAGTTTTTTCATCGAATTTCAGATCTATGGCGATCAAAGAAAACATTTTTAATTCAAATAAATGTTAACCCTTCCCAATAAATATTTATAACGTTGAGATATGTACTAAATTATTTTATATCGAATGGAATAATAGTAAAGCACGCGTTTTAGCGCAAATTCAATAAAATGCTTAAAATGCCTATGAAATATTTCCCATGTTAAAATTGCTATCTCATCCCTGTACAGTTTTTCGATATTTATTCTAGCAAAAACTCATAAATAATGGTATGATTTTAATGATCGATTATATACAGATATATGCTAAAATGTACATGATAATCTTGAATAGATTATTTTTTTGATGCGCATTATTCTTCAACCTAACCGCAGCCACATAAACCGAAAGGTCAAATATTATTATCAGCCAAAAATATGTCTATTTATATAAGCCAACCTTGTATTATTAACAATGAACAAAGAGACCGGGGGTCATATCTTTTAGACAAGCCTCTTCCTTAACAATAAAAATCTTTTCATTCCTCTTTATATCCAACGGTGGTTGTTATCTTATCGGAAAAAACATTGAATGGCTAACCCCCCCTCTCCACCGCTGTTTTATTCCGTTTTGACACTTGATATCAAAAAAACAAGGTTAGAACAATACAATTCAACATTTCACCAAACAATTTGTCGAAGAAATATGGTCAGAGTCTGACCTCGTTTGCCTTCTCCAGCTTTGTGCAAATTCCGTTTGCAATATTTTTGCATCGCAATGAATTTTAAAAACGTTTTCCTTTGATCCAAATAAAATCGCAAAGTACTAGCTGACTTGAAGAATTTTATTTGAACGCAACACACTACTGCATTTCAGCACGGATGAATAGATACTCGGCTCTATGAATTTTTATTCGGGATAAAAATATATTTACAAATTTATATAGTATTTTAATTTCATCTTAACTGAACGTATGACATTTGACGGTATGTCGGCATTCGAATAAAATTATTCATGAATTTGCGAATGCGAATATCGCAGATGTCAAAGCGACTCCTGAATATCTATGTATGCAAGAAGGTGGGAGAAAAAAAATTCTACGGACGATAAAAAAGTCAAAACATCATTTTAATATAAAAATTGTTTGGAAATTTTCATCATGAGCACAATATATTTTCACGGAAATTTTCACATGTGAGATATCGCACAGAGAAAAAAAATTATACGGCGAACCACTCCTGAAAAGTGTGAAATGGGAATTTTCTCGTCTCGCTCTCTCTTTGCGTTTTCCATTCTCGCACTCGGAGAAGCGAATAAAAAAAATGGAAAAGGAAATCACGCACATGTCGAGACGCACGAATCTTATATGGGGAAGGCTCATACAGAACGGGGTGTGTGTTCAGCGGTCTGGCGTATTGTATTTGTTTTACAGGGCCCTGTACTGCTTTTGCTTTAGAGCTTTTAAAGCTGTAAATAACCCAAAGCTCTCTTTGATTATACAGCCTGGTAGTCAGCTAACGTGTACCTCGGAGTTTGCTACGGATTCTAAACCGAGAGGTAACAAGAAATGGAAACTTTTCTTCCAGGAACTGCTAATCAAGCTCGAAATTAAGAAAATATTTAAAAATAATAATATAAATACCTTATATCCAGATGTAATAAATATATATATAAATATTAACCATGCCTAGTTTTAATTAACTGTACTTAATAATTATTTTGTAAATTAACATATCTAATATTTGCTTTTATTTGAATAAAAATATTATTTTTTCTGTAGAAAAATATTTTTTTTATCACCTCATTAGAGCGAGTTTTAATCTAATGCTAATTACAATTAAAAATCGCATAGTTGGCGTGCAAAACAATATCAATTTAGGAAATGGCGACCATTATGTACAAAATAATTATAACACAAAACCAAGGGCAAATCCTAATAATTATTGCGCTATAATATTTCACATGTTTAAAAGGCATTCAAATTTATAATAAATAAAATTATTGTGTGTGCGGAATAATATATATCTGAAAACAAAGCGTACGCGAGATGATAAACGATGGCGATAAAATATAAGGAAATTGAGAATATATCCGCATTATTATTTCTATATTAAATCATACATATAAATAAAATAAATCATAGCTGTGTAATATGTGGATCATACAAGGCGTTGTTCGGATCTGTAAATGTGTCGCAAACTCTGTGATAAATGAGTTGTCAATTTTTTTCATCCATACACAAGATACGCAAATTATATGGATTGTATCAGACAGTTCAGTGACATGTCTGAAAAAAAATTGAATAAACGATTTATAACCTTGAATTATTCATGCGAACGAAAAAAATATTTATTTTTTTCTGCGCAGAATTTCGCGTTCGTTCGTCTTGCCGCTAGTGTAATTAAGGAAATCTATCCAGACTTTGGCGCAAAAGTTTTCCGTGAAAAGTTTGCATTCAGAATAAATTCATCAATCATAATATATTATACAATGAAAATTAAAATATTATAATTACCTCATTATTTTTAGTATATTAATAATCAGATTGTACACACATAATCACGTCATTATTATATTATATTTAAATCCGTAAATATTTTGCACGTATAACTGTATTTATGCCCAATTTTATTACACACTTTACGCTTTGATTATATTTATCACATTACTCGATTTTATCTCAACAATTTATTTTTATTTGAAACTTTTCCGAAATTTTCGCTATGTCGTGGCGTCGAGAGCTTTTTCGCATATGCGAGCGTCGCCTGCGAGAGCCGGAAAAGCACTGGGGTGGGGGGTGAAGTGGGGTTAGCTGATTGCGCAGGCGTGCCACCCCATCCCTCCTCTATCCTTTTATGCCGGCTTCGAAAGCAACTCGCCAGGTTCTTCTTTGATTCGAAAGCCACTACTGTTGAAAGAACATTGAAAGTACAATACGTGCTTTAGCCACGTGCCACATAATGGAAACTGTATGTGTGTGTTTGCAATTCCACTGATGGACTCTGGATGGCTTAGAAAATATCTATGAATATCGATATTTAAAAAAAATGAGTCATCTATTTACGATCTTCATACATACAAATTTTAGTATGTAAATAAATATATACATAGTATTGAACTTGTTAAACACATTGTATGTAATATAATAAAAGCTCATAAATGTAGTTTATTTCATGGTAGTTTTATGTTCGCTTTCAAAATATTTCAAATAAGATAAATCATGTAGTTTATTCGATTAAATATTAAAATTCTATATATTTATATAAACATATAGAATATACATAACTGTAGTAATTATTTATTTAATTTATTTAAGGGGCGTAATAACCCTGAAGCGGATCCTTGCCACCTGGAGGATACCTCCGTCTCAACCACGATGTCATGAGTGTGACGGACGTTCTCCAGGTTATCTTGGCTCTTTGAATACGTGTCTGGTCGCCAGCCACAAGCCCAGGAGCTGAGCTGTCACGTGTAGATTGAAACAATAATAATTAGACGAGGTTAGGGCCAATTCGTATTTAATTTACGGTCTGATCGTATGCTACGAGTCTCTCCGGTAGCACACATGTTACTGAGTTGGCCTGGATAGCGGCCTGGCTCCTCATAGCTCCGTATAATCTAAGAAACCATGATTGCGACAACCGCTATCGCCGCCACGTCTGATACCGACAACAATCGACTTGTTTTAAATGTGTATTATCAATATATTATTAATTTATTACTAAGACAATTAATGTATATCATGGTTATTGAGTAGTCCAAAGATTCCCAAGCATTTTCGGCGATGGAACTTATTTTTTGGGTTAGGTAATTCAATATGGTAACAAAAAAAATATGCTATTAAAATAATAAAGCTCTTAACCCTTTCAATGCGGCGGGTCTAAACACGATTCTGCATCTAAGTGCGGCGCCGTTTTGGACCAAATTATTTTTTTGGCGAGGTAAATTTGTATTCACCGTTTACCGCTATATTAGACCATTTTCAATAAGAAATTTATGCAAACATGTTGATTAGGGATATGTTCTTCTATCCACCGGTACAAACCTGACTGCCATTTTCGCAAATAACAAATTCTACAAAATATCAATTGTCAAACAGAGATTAAGGAGAAAAAAATGGGAATGCAACGAAAAAAACAGCCTACGAAATGCAATTTTCTTATACCATTACATCCGTACACGTGTATGTGGAACATAATGTACGTGGAACACCCTTAACAACCCCTGAGCCCAGATACGTCATCGATACTACTGCGGAGATTTGAAAGAGATACCGCGCGCGATTTGAATCGTTACTATTCATATTTACATATTACATGGTTCCTATAAATTTCTTGTGATATGTTGTATATTTATTGATAGCTGTGTTTATTAGCTGATTTTTAAAACAAACACCATCACTAAACTCGGTCTAGCTACACCACAAGTTAAAGTTTTAAAATATCTCGCGCATGTACGACATGCGGCCGCACCCTGGACACGATTTGTATGCGCATGTACGTCATGCGCCCCGCACTGAAAGGCTTAATAACATGGTCACAAATCTTCTTATTATCAGGCACAGTATTGGTGATTTGAATTTTTATATCTGGAATGGTGTCCAATCTGTTTCTATACTTTGTCGTCATTACGGCATAATTATAAATTCCTGCCCTGCATAAATAGGTTGTAAAAAACTGAAGTGAAACACTAATAGCTTATATTAGACAAAGATTGTGATACTCTTCTGACAAACTTGCCAATAATCATTTAATGGCAGATCTTTATATTTATGTCTGAAAGCAGAATCAATCAATAAATCATTTAAATTTAAATAAAAACTTGTACTTATGCCGACTGGTTTAGTTTAAAATGGATTCCGAACCCAGGAATCGTTCTTACTAGTTTTCTTCAACTAACGATTTTTTTTAATCAAAAGATACTTTTTTCTTAAAGTTATAAATTAACTTCATTACATTTTGTAAAAATATCTACCAGATATGTAAAGTGATGAGTAAAAAAAATAGTCCTTATCCCTCTGAAATCCCAGATTTTGACTACCGTATCTCATTTATAATAAAAATCTCTGCCTGTACCTACATATACCTATAATACTTATAAAACTAATACTACTACATATAAAACGGTTGCAATTTTTTTACGGAACACCTATTTATGTCTGACGGAACACCAGTGTTCCGCGGAATATAGCTTAGGAAACCCTGGGGTAGTCAATTATGCAATTTGTAGTGAGGCATGTGGTGAAATATTACAGCTTATTTCAAGTTGATATAATATTTTAACATTTTTTTTGCTTTTATTAAGCTGGTACAAACATTTTCTCTTTCTAAATCATTTTGCATTTTAAAATATCTCAAAAATATTTAATTTAAAACATTTGTTCAAAGATGGAAAAAAAACTGAAATTCTTAAGAGTGGTAAATATTAGGACGAGGAATTCCTATTTTTTAGCTGGTATAGTTCGAATTAGTCTGTATCTATTCGTTTTTTTTTATTAAGATATTTGATATTTGATTAAGATATCAAACAAACAAATGCGTCATTGCATGCTGATTTTTTTCGACGAAAAACTATATGCAATTAAGGCTATAGAAGGCATTACCAACATTATGGAGAAAGTCTTAAAATCAACAGATGTAAATCTTGTTTAGGAAAGTTTAAATCAGGTAACAAGAGCCTTAAGGACTTTCCTAGAAATAGACGACGGCTATATATTAGGAAGAACAAAAACTAACATTTCTGATTAGATCTAATTTGAATAAATTCCTCAACGCATTAAGCCAGAAACGCAGATCTTTCTTGTCTTCGTGGCAGTTCTGTATTACCACGACAATTAACACATCCTTTTTGTCAAAACTTGTAACAAGAGACGAAAAGTAGATAGTGTACGACATTGATTTTAAAAAATAAACAGAATTAACGTTTCGCAAGATTCTTTAAAGCATACGTTAAAATATTCGAGGCACTTAAATTATTGAAACTGGATGAAACAATAAAGTCTTTTATTGAATATTGGTGAGATTTGACCTGAAGTTCAAATAAAAAAATCAAAGAGCTGAACTGGGAAGTTTTATTACACTCATCGTATTCACCAGACCTTGTTCCATCAAAGTATCATCTTTTGAAATCTACGCAGTACTCCTTGAATAAATACATCTAAAATGTAGAAGATTTTAAAAGTCAACCTAATCCATATATCATATCAATACCCAAATATTTTTATAAAAGAGGCATTGAAAATTTACAAAACGGATGAGAAGAGGTGCTGAATAATAATGGAAATAATATTTTGTAATTTTCAGTGATAATTTATCACTTTATAAAAAGTTTATTTCATGGTCCATCTAATATGAGTTCTTACGTAGAAATATAGGAGTGCAGACACTCGGTAATAATGTATTTTGTCGTAATATTACTACGTAACAGATGAAATCAAATTGGATTGCGAAATCTGGCGTAGTAACTTTGACATCAGAAATGAGCCACGTGCTCGGCCAGAATCAAAGGTGGATAAGGTCTAAACTAAAAGTCACCGTCGTGTCAGATCCATCTCAAAGTAAACATGAATTATTGTTGGTGTTAAGTGTTAGCAAGCAAATAATATTAATTCAACTAGGTGATATGAATAAATGGATTTCAGATGAACTAAATAAAAAGCAGAGACAACAATCTTTGGAAGCTTGCAAAATGTTTCTTTCTCGTCCCAAAAATGTTTCGTTTTTTAATCAAGTTGTAAAGTGTGATGAAAAAAAAATTGGACAAGGACAAGTCACTAAAATAAAGCTCAAAGCACAATATTCATCAAAAGATGCTGATGGTAAGCGTCTGGTGGTTTGTCGCAGGTGTGATTTCGTTATGATTTTATGAAAGCTGTTTCATCGATCACAACAGAAGTATACAGATATCTGTTGAAAATGATCTATATATTATTATGCCTAACTCCCATTAATTGTACTTCATCGAAAATTTGAATAACATGTTCATAGGAAAACAATTTTATTCCGGCAATGTTGTATAAAACAAGCTTTCCAAAGAGTTCATTGATCTCGATTACTAAGCTTTTACACTACCGAACCAAACAACCTACGAGCTTAAAATAGCAAAACTATATTGACAACATGATTTAATAAATAAAACTATTCTTTGTAATTATATTTGATGAACATACTTCTACTCCAGCACCGTTGCCACCTTATTTTAAATGATATGCTTGAAATTTGTAATATAGAACTATTACTTATATTTTAATAAATACTACATAAATTTATCAATAATATTTGGAAAATATTTTAATTTTATCATATGTTTTTAGATTAGAAAAAAATAAATAAACATGGCGGAAAAAAAAATAAAGTAAAATTAATATAAAAAAGCCGTGACTGGCCTCAAATGCCATTAACAGTATTTCCTTCAGTACTTTCTAGAATCATTATTTAATGTTAGGCAAAGAGAGATTTTTTTATTGCACATTTCATGTCACGGAAATAAATGGCCGTATCGATCTAAATTATTCTTGTGATTTTTTTTAATATTTAAAAAATATACAACATATCAAGATGTTGCATAAACTAGCTGAAGACGAAATAGTGACGTTTTTAGTGAGAGCAAAGTTTCATGGACTGCTTCTGAAAATCACTCAAATGGTATAAGAATTTTTTTCTGGCTACTAGTTATGACCACATTAAAAGCTAATAATCTTTATCAAATACGGGAACGGGACAGGTACCTAAATTTGACGATTTTCGACTAAATAAAATAAAATAAAATGTCGAGAAGTATTGATAACGTTTAATTTGTAAAGAAAAAAGGCAAAACAAAAAAACGTTATATTATATATTCTTAATTATATTAACTCACTAATCAAAGGGTTAAGTACTAAAACCTATCTTTTATTTTTTCATAATTACTGTAAATACGTTATTAAAATATTTTAAAACAAAGATAAAATTTTATTTAAAGTTTTATTTTGAGTTAAATACTTTTTTTCACATTATTATACAACTATAATTTATTTTTTAAAAACATAAATATTTGTAAAGATAATCATGTTAAATATTTGAATAACTAATAAATTAATTTTATTATTTAATTATAATATTTTACGAGAAATATATCAATATTAATAATAATAAAATAGCCTAAATAATGTATATATATATTTAAAATATGGCATATAAATCAATTAAATAAATAAATCAATTAAACTTCGAATGCCATTATCAATATGTCACATGAACGTTAAAAAGCATATTTTTCTAATAAATTTATGCGATTTTAATGGTTGGCAAATGTTGAGGTCCGCTGACCAAAACCGAAAATACGTTTTTAATGCCGATACTAAACCATAGTCGTTAATTTAAATGCCGATTTGCGTATTTTGCATTTAACAGTACCCCGCAAAGATTTATATTTAATGCTTTATTATGGAAATCTTTGGCCGTTGAACGTTTCAATATTACAGATTATATTCAAACGTTTTGCAATGTTGCCGCAAACGATATTAAATTGCCAACAACAAAATATATCGATCCTGAATGAAGATATTCATCGATTCTCGTTGTAAATAATTTATGTATTATTTCAGAGTGTATCGACAACATTTTTTTATTTAAAAATTATTTAAAATTGTAAGTGATTTTCAGTAGGTTTTACATTTGGATACACAATCCTTGAGGGTGAAATGTTTTCTTTGCTTTTCGGAACTCCTCGTGGAGGATTTTCCGCCGACATTATTTATGAAGATTATTGGAGATTCGTTCTGGTAGGAGGACGGAAGGAATAATAATAAAAAAATAGAATGGCTCTTATATTCGGATCCAAGGGCAGACGGGCCAAGGAAACACAGAGTCACTGTGTGGCCATTAGCCCGGCACAAACTCGTGTTTTATTGTTTGCCTTTCATATTTATGACGGCTTAACGACTTTATTTCAGACTTTAAGAAAACATCGTAATTGAGATTAGACTTTCAATATTTTTAATATTTTTTTCCCTATTAAACTTTAAAAATATCTCAATAATTGATGCAAAAACAATAGTAAAATTGACAAGTAAGCAAATGTTCTTTATTATCACTACAATATTACCATAAAAATATTCTCGATGTGCTTCATCGTCATAAGTAATAAATTACTAATACTGATATTTTTTAATGTTTCAAATTTTCATATTATTAAATTGTTAAATCCTTACAAACTTTTGTTAAAATAATATTATTTGCTATACTTTAAAAATAATATCATTTAATTAAGACAATAAAATAAAAATATAATTAATTGTGTATAATATTTATTTCTTTATTTCTAAAAATATTAAAAGCTCGATTAATTCAAAATTAAGTTTAATATCTAAAACTACCATACATTTCATTATTTTATTTATACAGGAAAATTCAGAAGAAACTGTTATAATTGATTAATTTGGTATAAATAAAAAAGCTTTAATAAAATTACATAAAAAATATATATATTTAGTAATTAGTATGTATTTTTTTATGTTAAGAAGTAATTGAGATTTTTCTTTAGTAATAATATTTTTTTATAAAAATTTTTCCTTAGCATAGAATTCACGTTTAAATGAATTTGCTTTAAAATAAAGACAACCGTCTAATATAACTTTTTTGTGTATAATTTGAGAGAAA
>JAGXCT010035956.1:0-15739 GCA_022495035.1 Philopotamus ludificatus | reverse complement strand
CCAATTTGATTTGTAAAACGTCCAATTTGATTTGCAAACCGTCCAATTTGATTTGCAACACGTCCAATTTGATTTGTAAAACATGTACAATAAGCCAATTAAAAGTTTCTATAAGTATAAAAAGAATAATATAAAAGATTAAGTTAAGAAAACATTAAAATCAGAAGAAATGCAAGAAGAGAATAGAAAAAAAATTACAATACATAGAGATATTTCAGTAAACATATTTATTTGCGATGAAAGAAAGACATCCTAATATTTGTTTTTTTGTCATAAAATAGGTTTCTATCCTCGTTCAAGCCATTTTACTTTAATAACGAATTAAATAAATGGACATAAATATAAGTCAGAAAATTTATATTATTTATTGCAATAAATAATATAATTAATACAAAATAAATATAATTTATTACATATTAATACAGTAATATATTGTTGTAAATTAGTAATATTATTAAGTGTAGTAATAGTCTAGATTATATATTATAAGTCAGCTTACAAAATTAGAATCGAAATTTTGCAATGTGTTTATTTTCTTTCCGGAAACGGAAAAACTAATCATTTATGCTTTGTCCGAGAGCCGGAATTAAAACATTCCGGCCGTTATTACATGTAATTTTTTCGGTTCCGGTTTTCCGGTGTAGGTGTCCGGGTCCGACATCGGTTTTTGTCCCGTTCGGCTTTTCCCCATTGTTTTTCTACTGACATACAAGCAGACACACGAATTTTTTCGCATTTAATTTTTTTTGCCGAAAGTCTTTTTTTCGCACACGAAGCGTAATTATTTCTCTTTCATGGCCTGTGAAAGATGTTTCTTGGACGTTAATGACGTTTTAACACCGGCCAACGCTTCGGAAAAACATGAAGCAGAATGTCGATGATTCAGCCACATGACGGCAACACGAAGGTCGAAATTCGCATTCAGCTAATACCAAAATGTTGTAAAATTAACAGTTTCCTGAAACAAAACCAATATTATTACATGAAATATATTGCATTTAGTAGAATAATAATAAAGAATATATACCTGTATATTGATATAAATACTTTGTTGACTATAACTACTTTGTTGTAATTTTGTAATGCTAAAATCATGCAATGATTATGCCTGAAACATTATAAATTTTATAATTTACTTTTTATTTACTTTATAAATTATTTTAAAATGTATTACCGTTTTGAGATGATTTTAATCGTCAATGTCTTTCTATATAATAGACGTCTATGAGCTGTGTAAAAATTGTATCAAACAAATGTTAAAATTACCAAAGATCACATGATGTATAATTATTTGAAGCGTTAAATATACCGGAGGCTGGGAAAACTTTGCCAATCTTGAACGGCCCAGAGTCCTGCAGTCGCCGCTGACCCCCCGCGCCTCAGCTCCACTCTCTTGTATGTTTAGGTTGGAAGTGGCCGAGTGTTAACTGCCTTTTAAAACTACTAAGGGTCGAAACCCTAAAGCGTTTAATGCCCAGGCCCTCACACGTACACAGTAAAAAGCCGGATTTTTCACATCGCCAAAATGTTTACGACCCCTGTGTAAATGGCAAGATCCGCTGCAATCCGCTAACTGCCGTGTTAGCAGCGACAGAAGTATGGAGGATTGAGAAAAGGCGGACCCATCACGATGGTAAAAGATGAAAGACACGTATATCGCATAGGTATCTCAGGGATGTTTTAACAGTCGAATATACGAAAATCAATATCTTATATTTTAAAAAAATCCCGGCAGGATCCACTTGAGAGACTGATTTAATCACCCTTTTTTTGGAGGAAAAATCTTCATAGACACCTTCGTTCGGGAGTAGTGCTGGATTTTTACCAGCTAAAACCTCTCCTTTAAATCGTAACCACCTCCCAGATTTGTCACAATGCACTGTTTGCTTTTCTCAATGCAATGCAATGTTTCAAGGCAGACTGCCTGGATGTCTTGCTCTTTCGCCCTCATTTTTTTAAGCATTTGCTTGGTAAATGTTTTTCGGTAAGCGTTTTTTACTTTTGATGTTCGCTATTGCAACCTACGCTTCAAGCTGCTTTGGGCTCAATTCTGGCCAATCAAAAACGCCTGCTTTTTGGTCAAATATTTGCCCTTATTATGAACACAGGAGCCTACCGCACTTTCTCTACAGCGGTACTATCTGTTTTAGTCGGTGTGCTTCCTTTGGATTTGGAAACACAAGTTCGTGTTGCAATCTGGTTGGCCTCTGACATTGGCCAAGACTATGAAGATAACAACAGTGCTACCTTGCGAAAGTGAGTCATGACTGCTACCCTAGGAGAATGGCAGGAGAAATGAGATTCGGAAACGACGGGAAGAACTGGCTACATATTCTTCTTAAACATTACATGTTGCCTGGAAATGAATTGCATCCGCCCAAATCATTTCGTATTCCAATTTCATTCCAAGGACAAAAAGTGGGTGATGGAGAGACTTTATCTATTAGTGTTTTCCCGGTTGGGATTGTATATACCTTCAGATATGAATCACTCCACCTGTGTAAAAAAACGAAAGAACATGCTAAGGTGACAAGGAGCTATTGATCGCCCCTGCCCCTAATCAGAACTATCGGCATGCGAGGAAAGAGTTTCTACCCCTGACTGGAAATTCTTTCCATTCGCCGAAAATACTGCTGGAATACAGAAATAAATACTGAAGCATCAACGATGTATCAACGCGTCCGTAGAAAAGTACTGTGGCCAGCCAATACAAGCCAGAAAATGAAAATGAAATCAACAGTAGCGCGAGTGGATAAAGGTGGAGCCATACTTGCAGAATATGGAACACAAGCAAGCTGTTGTGGAGACCCTGTTTCCTCGTGCACAGGCGGAAACACCATCGGACCTTGGTGACATAAGCAATGTGGTAGATGCAATTTAAAAATTTAGATTTGACATACAGTAGTTTTAGATATTCTAGAACGCGAAAGTACAATCAGCCTGCACTAAAATGAAGAGCAATAAAGCACCAAGATTGGATGGGATGGTCGAAAGATCGCCTAACGATCGATGATCGACGAAGAATGGATTACCTTTCTCGAACTTGGTTCCTATTGAGTCCGTATTTAAGGAAAAGAACCGAGCCCCCGTGGGCTTTGAGACTCGTAATTTCTCTTTGCTTCGTGCTTTCTGACCACAAACGAGAGGAAGACAGACTCTTTCAGTATAAGGGAATTCATGAGGTGCAAGGACCTCATTATTATAGAAGAGCCATTCTGGAACATACATTTTAGGACCAATAAAAGAGTGGGTACGATAACCTTAGCAAGGAGCTATCGATCGCTTTTGCCCCCAATCCGAACGTCTGGAGCGGCTCAGTGAAGAATCGCAAAAAGGCGCTCTTCATCACATTGGACGTGAGGAAGACCTTAAAAACAACGTCCTAAAGAACATTTGAAAGTATATCCTCTGAACGATTACCGATAACCTTACAGGTTGACCTTTGGTGAATGAAACATATGGTGAAAGCTATGAAAACCCAGCCTACCGCGACTTTACATCGACTAAAGTCGCTCTAGAGTTCTGGGTGAACTGCGCTGTGATAACGGAGCCTTTGCAATCACTATCCAGGATAGTGCCGAGGCATTTCTAGATGCCCTAATATTGAAAGACAATACTAACAATTACTCACCAGCATCATAACCTGGTTCGCCAACAGTCCTCAACCCCACTAGCAAGTATTAACAATACTAACATCTATGCCCCGCCAACAGCCATAGAAATAGGAGCTAAGATCGACAATCTTCGTCCTGACATTACTTGTGTAATCATCATCATCATTACTATTATTGTTATTATTCAATAATTGTTTTCACCAGTAAAATTTAAATTAATTTTATTACAAAATATCTCTGTACTCAATAGGAAAATAAAATTAAAATTCGTCCTGGCAAAGCGACGGATTTCGATCGCCTTGACAACATCATCGTGAGAAAGGTCTGGGCCAGTTCTATAGTCATACTACATAGACTATATGAGCTGTTGGGCTGAACAGTCAAGTCAACATAGTTGGTAGTGTTTGTAAGCGCTAATGTAAATCTAATTCAGCAATGTTAGAAATTTAAAAAAATATACCATCATAGGTTCGGATCGTCCATCCAATTGTCGGTTTTGATTCATATTCATCGACAAGCATGTCGGCGCGAATTTTAAATCAGCTCTAAAATTTGTTAGGACTGTCCCGACATGCTGATCCTTGAATAAAATATGTGCGTATAAAAAAGGATAAAGTCGTTTGCATCGGTTAGATCTCTTCAGCCATCGGAGATAGATATTTGAAAGGTTCCGGATTCGAGCCCCGAACTGAATAATACATTCGGCTTGTTGACACAGCGCAGGGCCGCTTCCCCAATCAATCACCCACCGCCTATTATTTACCAGGGCCTCTAGTTTTTGGACTACGCCAATAAAAAAAAATCTTCGAAAAACAACCCTTCCATTTTATATGCGAACATTTGCATATAAATAAAAAATATTATAAATTTAAACTAATTATTTGTGGAGATATTTTCATCGCAAACGAATGGTAGCAAACTTTTGAAACCACTCACGCAGTTCGATAGCTTTCTGTTTATTGTCCTAGCGCGTAATCTACGGTAGACCAAGATGTTGCCGGTGAAGTTCCATGCCCCCTCCCCCGGGGAAATGTTCATGGTCCTAGCAATCTCGGTCTGTAAACATGCTTCCTGCTTGCAACAACACAATTGTTTTAGCCGAATTTATCAGAGTTGGTGTTCTTCGTGTAATTAGCTCTGTGTACTTTATGGGTAAGCGAAAAATTTGCGAAAACACAACGGCGAAACTTTAAATATTATCTTTACATTGATACGCTTACTTAGAAATACGTGGGATAATATTAATATTAATTTCATATGAAAACATTGACAGTGCACAATTTTGCGCTGTTTATTAAATATATATTCTATGCCAAAAAAAAATTAAAATAGTTGCATTGTGTTTGCATAATATGGTCGCAATGTAAGGGTTAAACGTTTATTTTTATAACCGGTCGAATAAAATCAATGTCCCAAAAGAAGAGGAAAAAGTAATATCGGGATTCAATTTAACATTCGTGAAAGCGTCCATTGGTTTTCCACAGGAAGCTCTAGAGATGGGCGTAGTGTGATACCGGCATAATGTTGAGATTTATGTCCTTCTGTCTTTGGCGCAACACTGCTGCTATCTGCGGCCATCCGTCTATGGTCTACGGGTTAAAATAATATAAAAGGTCATCGAATGTCGTAATTCGATCTGGGCAATTTTTAACGTTCCGATTGTTCCAGAAAGATATCCGGAAATAGATCGTTATGACGTAGGGAAAAATATATAGAATCCTTTATATTAATGTCACCATTAAGTTTCAATAAAAATGATGCAAAAAATTGGATTGGAGAGAAATATAAGACTATTTATCCTGAGCTTGTGTAAATCAGTGAACAAATAATCAAATTAAATTAGCAAAAATGTTCGATTTGTTCAAACATTTTTGACATAAACGCCAAGATAGAGAGATAGATTTTAAAAATATATTGTTTATAATTAATTAATGGTTTAAATTTAAACACATTTAAAATAAATTATTTATGTATTCGGAAAGAAGGCTATCCTGGAGTGTCATTAATTTTGAAACCTTTCGGATATATACTCACCGAAATCGGAATTAGGCTTTTTCCCTAGGGAGTCCAATCTAGTAGCCAAATCAGCCTTGGCAACCAGCATTCTGATATTCAATAAATTAAACCTTATGGGTGGTTTACTTTTGTAGTTTTTAAAGCTTAAAAAGAGCCTTTTCAGCACCCAAGATGTATGATGTAGATGCAGATGTATAATCAAGTGTGAGATTCAACGCTTGGTTCATTGACAGCTTTTTCCGTTAATCTGGCAAAGTTATGTTCACTGACTAGAACGTAAAGATTAGGAGCCATCGCCATCCTATCCATTTTTAAAATGTGTTAAGGATCTGACGAACGGAAAAGAGTGCGTCTCTGGCTAATGGAAACGTGACAGGATCGCTATGATGACGACGCAAAAAGAAGATGGACCCATACCCAAATCCTAGCGATCGAGAGTCCTGCTTCAAAGCTGTAGACAAATTTAATCATTTACAATGTTCGGACACAGATAGTACTTTAACGAATTTGAAAGTAGACTACCTTGATGTTGCATAGATGCTAACGCCTTTCGTAAAAAAATCGTTCAATCGACTCTTGATATCCATTCTTAGGTAATTATAACATACCTAAGTATAGTTATAATAAAAATTAGACTAACGTTTGATTCACGTTTCTGCTTATTTGCTAAAGAAGTATCTGATGTAGTTTCAGTACTTGGAATAATATCGTTATATAAAAGATTCGCACACGGTTCAAATAATAACGAATATATCGCAAATAGTAGACGAATTAAATTCACTACACTATCGGAAAGCTCCGGGCTCTGACGAAATCTCAATTGAAGCTATAAAATTTCTCCCTCCTAAAGGTATGCTTACAATTTAAATTCATCATTACAATTTAATTATTTTCCTTTTCAATGGAAACTTTTGCCCTAAGAAAGGAAAACTGCTCTCCTGTAAGCATCGATGGTGAGCTACTGCCCCTGACATACTCAGTTAAATACCTAGGAATGTGTTTGGATCACCGTATAAACTTTAAAAAAAACACATTATGATTAAAAGAAAGCAATTAGGGATAAAATTGCGAAACCTACACTGGCTCATCGGACCACATTCAGAATTATCCCTAAATAACAAACTGCTAATCTATAAATCCATATTGCGTCCGATCTGGACTTATGGTATTCAAATCTGGGGCACAGCAAGTTCCTCGAACATAAAAATAATAGATCGCTTTCTATCCAAGACGCTACGCATGATCATAGGTGCACCTTGGTTTGTGCTAAACGACGTAAAAGTCCTCGGTATATATATTTTTCGATATATTTTTAACCTTTGTTGGAGTCGTTGCGAATTTTCGGATTTCTGAAAACACCTAAAAGTTGCTTCTTTATTTAAAAAAAGTGATAAAATAAATATTTGCCATCAATAAGGACATATCGCCAAAGAACGTGGATACGAAATCATACATTACCCGCGTCAAATTTTAGCTAAGACTATTTTTTTTTAGTCTTGGACCACCTGTCACAGTTCAAGGTCTCGACCGTAATATATTTTTTAAAAGTAAATAAATTTCATACCACTCCAGAACTACTGGTTATTCGGGAAAATGAGAAATTCGGGACAGATTTACGCGCGGCCATTTGGGAACGGGACCCTGTTTATTTGCAAGCGGAATCGTTCACAAGTTCCATTTCTTTGAAACGACACATTTCGTCGACAACCTTTCGTTCCAATATATATATTTTTTTACTAATGCTATTGCTTCTGAAACAAATATTACATAGCGGAACCCTAAATAATTCATCCCTTATTGGACTGACCCATTCAGAGACCGGTACATCTTAGGTGGACTCGGATCTTCCCAATTGATTGGTGCTATGTGCTCACTGATTCGGCTCTAACATTTTAGCTCAAATGCATTAATCCGAGCCAAACTTAACCCTTACACTGAAACACTATCCGCAAGTTCTGAAACCCGTGTACGTTTGTTTGTAAACCGAGATGCGATCGAGTGTAACATTATTTGAATACAAATGTAAATCGATTACGTTAGTTGTAAAATTTGGCAATGCGAGGTCATTGCTCGATTTTTAATTGAGAAACAGCGATTCACATTAACGAGACGCCTAAAATGAAGTGAATTGTCTGTACGGGGGCGCTCGAATTAAACAGGTCAATCGCAGGGGTAGTCAACTTAAACTAATAATAATAAAAAAGCCCTTTGGGTAGACATTAAAGCGTTAATGTTTATTCTACAGATACGCCCTTCCGACATTAACTTTTTATTGACTCGGACCACTTCCGGTCGTTGATGAGTATATTTTACGAGTTTACTACCCGGTTTGATAATATCGATAAGTTCATAAGATCATATAGTAATATTACAATAGCAAAATAGCAAATATCAACGAAGAACTATCGACAAAACTCCTATATCAATTACATGAGGTGAAAACATAAAGGAATAGCTTATATAACTATTTAAAATGATAAAAGCAGTTCAAAATAGAAAAGACAAAAATCACATGATCGTAAAAAAGTCAATTGCTTTGAATCGCAAATACAAAACCGATCTCAAAGAACTTAACGGGTTATAATGTTTCCCGATTGCCACTTAAAGAATTATAATGTTTCCTGAATGGCCAGCAGCAGACATAGATGGCAAATCTGCGCTACAGATGACTTTATATACGGCGGCAACCTTCAAGTCAGAAACCCAAGTGTCTTCGACTTTGCCATACTAAACAATTATAGATTGATACCCAACATATGGGCTCTAGAAGAGCTGTACTCCAACCACAAACCCATAATCCTAGAAATCCTCCTAAATGATCGTCCCAATCCTACTATAAGCTGTGATATCCCAGTCACTGATTAGAATAAATTTAACTCTTCAATAAACGAAAAAATTTAAATTTCCTATCCAATTTCCTCATCAACACAAATAGACACATCACTAAACGAACTCACCACACTAATAACACAGTCAACACACACGCTCACTAACAGACTAAGGTCTTCTCCCCTTTAACGTGGAAAAATTAGAACCAAAAAATGGCCCAAACAGGGCACTAGAAATTAAAAACATTGGTAAATAAACTTCTAGAAAAAGTAAAACTGAAGTACAAAAATGGAATTCCGATAAATGGTGCGAAAAAAATTCTGAATTACCATCTCAAAACAAAGAAAACGACCACAATAAACCTCTATGGTAAATTGCCAAATCACTCAGAACCATCCATAAAGAACTCCCACCCCTTCAAACTAGAAGCAACTCCACCGCCATTGCCCCTTCCGATAAATCTAATGCATTTGCAGACTCCCCTGAAGAAGTTTTCTCCCTTACCTCTCACACTAACTCTCACGCACAACTAAATGAACACATTAAAAATATGAAATTCATCTTTCCAACTAAAATATTTTCTCAAGCAATGAAAAACGGCCAACGTTAAACAATCCTTCTAAAACCCGGCATACCTCCTAATCTAATAGAAAACTATTATCCAATCAGCCTCGTCTCTTCTATTAGTAAAATCTTTGAAAAAAATATTAATAATAGACGACGCCAAAGAATATCTAGAAGATCAAGGTTTCTCAAAAATAGAAGAGGTATGTAGATTATTAACAAAGAATAAGAATAACCATAAAACAGATCTGCCGATGCTGCTTGTCAAAGTAAGCGATCCCATAGAAGCCAAAAAACTATTCCAAATAACCCACTTGGGGTACGTAGTCGTGAAGGTTGAGCCATATACAAATAATTCGCCGTATCAGACTCAATGTCACCGGTGCCAGAGATTCGGCCACACCGCCTCTGGATGCACAGCAACATTTCAATGTGTAAAATGCGCTGGTTCACACCCGACGCTTGCTTGCTTGAAACCTTACGAAGTAGTTCCAAAATGCTTTAATTGTAGTGGTCCACATACAGCATCTTTTAGACAATGCCCCAAATTTCAGATGAAATACAACAGAGCCCCCACCGTTCCTCAAACAAATTATATCCCGCAATTATCTAACCCGAACCCATTCTCTTGGTCATCTCGGACTAACAATACTAACAACATTAACAACTCTAACGGTATGTTTGCTAACACTAACCCAAATAACAATACTAACTTCAGCCCTACTCCGTCTCCCAACCAACCGACTAATATCAACATTAGAGAAATGATGAAGGCATTGAGTTCGCCGTCAGATTCATGAGTCGCGCAGCGTCGGGGTTCTTGCGACCGGCAGTAGACTAATACTAATTTTTCATATATATATTTAATAAAAATAAAAATGAAAATCAGATAGAGAACCTAAACGAAAGGGAAAATTGGCAGTTGCCTACAAACCTTGTATATTAAATAGGCCACTTCTAGACTTTTTAATTTATGCACAGACCTTAAGATACTTTCGGACGAGCAACACGGCTGACAGTATCCGTCGGAAAAAGATTAAATATTAAACAACCCTCCGGCGCCTACTTCTTAGACATCACCCGTCCTTTTGACAAGGTCTGACACGAAGGTCTAATTTACTAACATATAAAAGCCAATTGGCCTAGTCCATATGTACATTCATTAGTCAGTGCTCCTGAGCAACTAGTGGACGCAGGATGTGCTTGGTAATATACTCCGAAATTATATTTCTTCTTTTGTTATGCTTACTGCAACATGGTTTGAGCAAGAGCTTGTAAACCACTGAGCAAAGAGATGAACGGTGCCCCTAGCGAGTGGACCCTTAAGTCGGTGGACTGCAGTTCTAGAACTGAACTTCATGCGGTGGAGAGATGACAGTTGTATTTTATTATTTATAGATACGACACGAAAAAGAGGAACTTGTAATGATCAGAAATTTATAAATTAAGTGATTGAAAGATTTTGGTTGTAAATGTCTTCTGATGACTTTTCTACAATAAAAATCTCGTCACGATTACATTTTACAAGATATATGGACTGATAATTAAAAAAAAACATTATATTGAAATAAATACACAACACCATCTAATAATTGAATAGAGTTAGTTATCATAATTTGAGATAAGCAATTTTTAAATATTTTTATGGTTTTTATAGAGTTGTAATAGTTGTACGTTGAATTTAATAAATACTCGCATAGTACTGATCGCGTGTTGTACGTAATAAATCACTACCCATCGGCAGATAAATGCTCCGATTTGTAACCTAGCCACTTTTGGGCCATAGTGTGTTCTAGGTTATGTGTTGCGCCACAATGGTATGTGTGGTATGAATAATTGAAAAGAAGAAATTGTGGAAAGGAAAGCATGTAAAGAGCGAATTGTTATATGGCTGGAGATTTTTTTTTATACTAATGTTCCTAACCGAAATCCGCCATACTGTATTTTTATGTAAATCCGCATCATACGCTCAAACATTAGGAAATTATTTAATATCGATTACGTTCTTTAAATAAAAACGATGTGAAGAATATTCTTCGGAAAATTGTCCACGGAGCACGATTTTCTGAAAAATATTCACCAACACCTGACATTCGTATAACGTGACGACGACATGAATGTATCATTCCTATGCCAAATGGTTTACCCGGGAAACTCTTCCTGGGGGATGCAATGCCGCTGGGATGTGTTCGGGAAATGCATAAGACATGCACCACTTCCTGCCGCATACGTCCTCGTGCATATATTTTTATTATTTGCAAATATTTTCGCCGTGTTCGTTCGTTTATTTACTATGGCATTATGCTACACTCGCATACGTAATGATGGCCGAACAAAAACGATTGTGATCGCAAATGCGTGATGAATGCCCCCATTGAAACGAGCGCCGGACCTAAAAGGGTTAAATTACCCAATCGTCCATGAATTTCCGCACTATATTTTAGAGCGGCCATTACAGCAAATGTAAATCTGCAATGGGAATATTTTCACAAAGCATATTCGAGCACAATTTATAGCCGGGAGAAGGGCATCCAAAATGACATAGAGTTTTGTTTACTAATAAAAATGATTTTCAGAAATATATAATAAATAAAAATGTATTAAAGCGATGCTTCATCTCAGGATTATCAATTTTTTTGAACAAAAATATGTAAGCAACGAAAAACGTTAAACTATTATCCTAAATACTCTCAATCCTTACAAGATTTCACACAAAAAAATATAACATAAATAAAACAACTAGGCCATTTTTGTACAATCACTTCCATCTTAGCTTCAAACAAAATATAGATATGTGAATGAGACAATTGAATATGTTCTAGAAACGATTATATGACTCGTGACGCTCAAGGACAAGATGAAAGAATTGTTTACTCATACAGCTGCTCAGAAAAAAAACATAAAATAATAATTGGATTATTATTAAATATATTTAATTAATATCATTAGTAAAAATATTTTTCAAGCTGATATATGGATAGCTTTAATAATAGCAAATGTAAGAATGCGAATCAACACTAAAAAAATGCCATGAACTCACGTTCGTGAAAAATCTGCCTCCTTCAGGATGCCTAAATTTATTAGAACAGAGTTTAAGTCTGAATTTAAATGTTGTATAGAAAAAGTCTTGGTACGTTATCAATGAAGATTGGTAGCTCACACGGTTCTTCTGCATAATAAATAAACCTTTCGACGATGTCTAATGCATATCCGAAATAGCTTTAAATTTACGTAGCTTAGCTCCCGGGCTCAAGGTTGGCGTTTTGACCCATATCCGAAGAGTCTAGTACAATCTAACAAAGGACAATCATCGCAATCGCGGCCTTAGGGTTAAATCAGACGTCCTTTCCGGAGCTTGAAAGGTAAATGGAAGATGTTCAAGAAGGAGATCGCATTCTGGTCTAGCAAACAATCATTCCTTTATGTGTTATAACTGCCCTAAAATCTTTCAAGAAAATGAAGAAAATGTTATTGAAGCTTTTTAGGTTGTAGCACTAGAGATAGCAACGCTGAAAAAACCACTCATATTTGAGAAAACATCGATTAAACTCTCTGTGCTCTCAGAATACTAGAAATTGTGTTGGGAAATGGATTGAAAAATAAGATCGCAGCATTTTCAATGTCAAACAGCACTGTTCAAAGGAGGATTAGTGACATGGCTTCAGACAATAAAAAAGTTTTTCAGTTGATAAAGTCTGCAGCATTAGGTATATAAATGTGTTTATTTAAAGAAGAGTTTATTTTGTTCTCTTCTTGAAACAACTAAAAAGGCCACAGATATTTGAGATAAAGTTAAAACTTTCATAAAATTAGAAAACCAATGTCTGTGGGTTCTGTACAGATAGTGAATCAATTATGCTATCAACATGATCATCATCTAACTTGACCAACGCATCATTACACCCCGATATCCTGCCATCCCATCACCTCTTAATTACTATTTTCACAATTACTATTACTATTACTATTATTGTTATTATTATTATTATTATAGATTATTGTTATTACTATTATTATTGTTGATTATTATACGATTGTTGATTATATATAAACCATGTATTCTGTATTCATACGACAAATAAAATAATTATGCTAGAAGAAAAACTAGGTTTTCCTCCTAACATTTGGGTTTTCAAGCTTGTAGGAAACCGTGAGCTCCTAAAGTTAGAGGAATTCTTTGTATGATCCATCAACAGGCACCGGATATTTGCGTACAAAATGCATGGCAACTGAAACGAAATAGTGGAAGTAAAGTATCACAACTTGACTTTCGAAGGGAAATTGTAGAAGTATATCTAAATAAATATAAAGACAACTCAATGTGGAAAATGTGAAAATTATCATAACGTTAATATTTGAAAAAAATAAAGAATTATGAATATGTGGTGGTTATTCCACGTGTTTGGACCAACGCGTGTTGTGCCTTGGCAACAATACCCGGCGTCTCCGGAAATCTACCACGCTTCCCCCGCGCAGACCTCCGCCCGCAGTTGCAGCGTGACGCGCCCGCGTTTCATGACGATTCTGGAGACTCTCCTCTCGTCCTTCGTATGGCAATTTATTCCGACACCGATCTTATAATCAGCGCAGCCAACCAGATCAGCCAGGACTCCGCCTCAGCATCCACGACTTGGGACCGCAGACTGGCATGCTACGTCGAGCAACTCCGTGTCCCCAGCCGACCCCTCGTTGAGGATCATCAAGGAAGGGTGCCTCTACGACACTCTGGACTCTCGACCGCCAGGAGTGCCGTCATTGTCAGAGGTCGCGACAGAGAGCGCACCAGGACGTCGCTCGATCACGTGCTTACTTCGTAACCTAATTGCTACCGCGTAACAATCCTTTATAATTAATAAATGTGTCGATGTGTTCAACTAAACAAACTGTGTTTGCATTTCGTCCACCGGCGAGAGTAAAGGCTCGCCATGGTCCGAGTTACGAATCATTTCTACATCCTTTACTTTAAAACAAAAAAAAAACCTTGGCACACCAAGAAGAAAAATTGTGTGTCCATGTGGACACCTGTGCCGCAAATGGGTCAATTTGCAATACTTATTTCTGACGAGTGGAAAGAATCGTCACCGCCGCCTCATCCTGATTTAGCTAGTAATCAATTTCTTTACAATTTC
Source organism: Philopotamus ludificatus (assembly GCA_022495035.1). Taxonomy (NCBI): domain Eukaryota; kingdom Metazoa; phylum Arthropoda; class Insecta; order Trichoptera; family Philopotamidae; genus Philopotamus; species Philopotamus ludificatus. The sequence goes on along the minus strand of JAGXCT010035956.1, from coordinate 1,587 downwards.
ATACATTTATAAAAAAATAATCCTTTGATATAGACTATTTTGGGTATGGGGGGTTTTATTCTAAGCATTGGCGAAGGGGGGATGCGTTTTTAAGGTTCAGGGAGATTGTAGCTCCCGGAAAGCGCAAACTTTCTAAAACCGACTCCAAATATGGAACGACCAAGACAGGTTTATGCATCGGAAGAAGCACATATGACTAGTCCGTTTCGAAAACAAATTTAAAACACCCCCGGATCAATTTCGCGATGAATACATCAAATCCTTATGCGGGACGCGATATATGCAAGGATTTGTTTTAAATTAAATTGTAATCCGGACCACCGGTTAAGGAACCTGGCATCCTGTTGATTTCACGTATGAATTGTGTCGACGTTAATTATGGGAAAACCGCCACGGCCGGGCTTGCGCCTTCATATGTAAAACAAGACCGTCTTGTATTTACATAACAGTCCTAACATTTGCATTTCACGCAGCTCTGGATGGGCCAACACATAGCCGGTGGATAATGTGTCGTAATTTGCGACGCCACCTCAACGTGCATATTATTCGCAGAAGCGACGCCTCCTAATTGGGACGCCCTTGGCTGTTGCCGATGAAAAATCCCGAAGCTATATTTAAAATTAATCGCAAATCCTTTACATACGTATGCAGATTTATATCACTTAAAAATATTTTAGAGAGTTTAACTAGTTTTTATTATAACAAAACATTTTGTTAATAAAATGATAAATTTTCAATTTCAAACGTTAGTCTGTGCACGGGTCATTGGATTATTTATGCAATTTAATTTACGTTAACGCCCTAAAAGTTTCAGGTCAGGCTGATGAATCGGCGGATTTTTCGGCTGTATTTTTATTAAATATTTTTCATTTTGAATTAAGCCTTTTTCGTGGCACTCACGCACGCCTGTGTATAATGTGTAGTTACGCCTGTGACATTTGTCATAAGTCATATCCAAAAACATGAATAATTTTTCATAAATCTCGTACACATGCACACAAATTATGAAATCATGACTTTTCATAATTATTTTTTTATATATTTATACGTTTACATGCATAGATTTGTCGAAAGTGTATTTCGCATTACCATTTACAGCGTGTCGATCCATACCAGGGGTAGGTCTTACGGGTCAAGTTTCACTATGATGTCGGAATAATTGAATAAATAAGTATTATTGGCTATTTGTATTCCGAATATGATGTTTATATTTCGACCAAGTGCGTTTATACGGTATTGACCGGCATTTGATAGTCGGGGGAAATGGGGGAGAGGGGCAGTGGCCACTTTCTCTACAGTATTCGCTACGAATTTTGCAAAAGAGCTCCGAAAAAACTGATCAACCAAAAATAGTTCTCCGAAAAGCTTTCATTTGAAAGTATATTAAAAAAAGAACCTTTGGCTGGAAAAATACTCAGGGCCGTGAAGTAATTTCGGTCCTTTCTTTATGAAAGGAAAACTACTGCATTGTGTATCTAACGCTTTATAATAACCTCGACACATACAAATATTATATGAAAAAATATTTAATAACAATATACAGTTTTTTCACGTCAAATGCACCTTTCTTCAAATCAAATGCACCTT